>PNEQ01115426.1:0-37458 GCA_003012365.1 Medauroidea extradentata
CAACACTAAAAAGGTGGTGATCCGCGACAGATTGAGGACGCTGCACATCCCCAATTAATAAACTAATGAATATTTAGCTGGTAGTATGGAGTAAAATGCTTTGTAAATTTATCAGTATCTATGTTACATACAATTTTTAGGTTATAAACGTCAATTAACCAGCTTTTTAGGCAAGTTGGATCCTGATGTATCCCTCCGCTGCTCGGCCGAGTAAGTCAGAGTGTTCGCCCGGGAGTTGATTAGTTGGGGCGTCATGGCGGAAGGAGGAGGACGTGTTGGACGGGGCAGAGGAGTTGTGAAGCCTAGAGGGCGGATTCGGGAGTAAAGTGGGCGGTATTGCCTGCGATGCTTTGTTGGTCATCATTTTTCTTTAGCTAGTTAGGATATCTAAGTAGTATTTGCCTGGACGAACACTCTAGACTACGTCAAGTTAAGCACTGGTATCACCCTTTAATGTTTACGTTTCGAAGTTTAAAAGGTTACTGGAATGAATTTAAGTGGTTAAGCAGCGAGTGTTCGATGTACAAGTGAACCATTAAATAAAAAAAACTAAAAGGAAACTGTTTTTTTTTCTTCTTTTTTTTATATATGCCCACTTAAATGTTTTCTCTCTACGCGGACACCGTTTGAAATACTTCAGGCTATCCGGGCATGTAAAACAAAAGGGAAGTATTTCTAATTTCTAAAGGACTTGTCAAAGTCATCGCTCGCCGAAATCAGCTGCCGCCGGTAATGGAAGGCAGCTGCAAGGAATAAACAGCACAACAGACGAGCAGAGAGAGAGAGCGTGCACCGTCACATTCTGCCGCCCCGAATAGGGACATCATAACCTCAAAAATAATCTTCTAGACATTTTACGACAGTCGAACAGAGCAGCAGGAAGCGGACCCATCACAATACAGTACTTAAACAATAAGAATATCAAGTACTGTAATATAAACACTGTTGTTATACAAAATGGATCATAACTACATACATACGTAGTTTTTATAACAAATAGCCAGACGGTTGAGGTACTCAGTCTGGTCCTTCTTGATAGTTACATGTACATAAAAGGACGAACACAGCGCTGCACTGTTGCATGATGTTTCGCTGGCTAGGCCAGCTTCACCAGGCAGGGAGTTCAGTGTGCCTAGCCAGAGAAACATCGTGCAACTGAGCAACAATGTGTTTGTCCTTTTATAAACGTGTAACTATCAAGAAGTCCTAGCCTGTGACCTCAACCTTCTGTCTATTTAATTGGTTAATCTAGCGGCCAAAGTCTTCTTCACATACAGTACACCCCTGATATAACGACATGGGATCCACATCAGCAACCTAAAGACATCGGCGACCTAAAGACATCAGCGATCTAACGACATAATTTCCAAGAACCCTGGAAAAATAAATATTTAAAAAACTGATCAAATCTAAGCAAAGTGCAATAGATCACTGTAAAACATTATTTCAAAATAACGTGTACATTAAACAATAACATATTGCAGTTATAATAAATTTGTGATATGCAGATGTGAAATAAAAAAAAACTGTGAAAAATGTTAGAAACATTGGCTGGAATGTAGTTGAAGCATGCTGGATGAGTTAGGCCACCCATGCAACAACGATATATGTGAGACGTGATGACTAACGCTGTTTATTCTCTCCTGCTCCCCCTCATTTCTCCATGCTCCCTCCTCCTTGCATTATTCTCTCACATTCCTCCATGCACCCTACTCTCTGCATTTCCCTCTCAAACTCCTACATGTGCACTTATCTGAGCTAAGCAGTTAGCCTCCTGACGTGAGCATAGCAACAGAAATGTATTGCTCAATTTGTTGTTTGCCCAAGTTGTATTTTCCTTGGCAAGTGCTGTGCTGTAAGAAACGGAAGGCAAAAAAAAAACACCTTTCCTAACTGTCCACGCCAGTCATAACCATTCACTCCCGCTACCCCCAGCCAACAAGCCAGATTGTGCTTGCGTGTGTGCGCAACTACTGTCGACTGTCTGATAGTCACGTTTAACTAGCAGCCTGTCTGGCAGCAAAGCAGTGACACATGTTTGTCTTTCCTTTCCCACCCTCTCCCAGCCATCGCCAGACTGAGCGCGCCACACAGTCGCATGTATCACAGTACACTGGGGATTATGGATTACCATTTTATTCGGAAGACACCTTTTCATTATGCTAAAATTAAATTTCCATGGAAAAAAATTGTTTATTTTATGTCAGTAATTGTTCTAGTTAACTTTAAGAAAAACCACACATCAAAATTTTTTTAAAAATATAGGGAGAGAGGGGTTAAATTAAATACCTCGGGACTAATGACATCTGTGATCTGGCAACATAATACTGGCACCGTGCGGTGTCGTTAGATCAAGGGTTTACTGTAAATAGTTTATAAAACAATACAGTATGTTGACTTCCCTACAGTAAAATCTGAATTTTCATGCTTAGTAAAGCGTATCAGTATGACTAAAGAACTTGACATACTGATTTTATTACATGTACGTGGGATATTGTTCCCTTTTGAACAAGTGACAGTTTGGCTTTCATAGTTGCCTATAGTAAAACCTCTTTATAAAGACTCCTCATGGTTCTTTAGACTGGGGTATTCATATAGAGGTGGTCTTTATAAAGGGGTTTAATTATACAGTAAAACTGCTATTTTAAAACCCCAAAGTTCTTGAGGAAAGGGTTGTTATAAAAGGGGTTGTTATAAAGAGGTTTTACTATTACATCAACTGCAAAATATATGTGATATGTAATCGCACTAATAGAACAAAAACTCATCTATGCAACTCTCTTGTTCATTGCTGAAAATTATACTTAACAAAGAAGTATCCATAGTTGTGTTTCAGTGTCACTGTGAGAAACTTGCACACAAATTTTTCAATATTCACAAAAATGTCAAGAATGTTTACGGCTAAATAACGGGTTAAATTTTTTTTTGATTAGGGCAACAAAGGGATAAAACAACTCGCTCTGTCTTCATAACATGATCATATTTTGTGCTGTATTTTGTTTGCTGAACTGTAACTATAAATTAAATTTAATGTATTATGAGACGACAGACTGAACGACTGTTAATACAGGATATCATTAATATCATGGCATTCAAGTCATTAAATTACAATAGAACCCTGTTATAATATTTATGAAGGGACTTGAAAATGTGTACTTTATAAAAGAGAATTCCTTAGAGGGTAATTTCATGTTAAAAACAGTTTAAAGGACCAACCATAAGAAGCCTTATAGCCAGGAAAATGTTATACAAGGGTTCATTATAACAAGGTTCTACTGTATGTACAGTAAATCTTCCATTAACGAATATTCTACTTAACGGAAAACCCTGCACAACAAAGTAAAGATTTGGTCCCGCCAAACCCTTAAAAGAACAATGCATTTTTAACCTCCAAATATAGAGATTTATTCCGTTCAAAACTGTAAAATTCTCTCTACAACGAACGACCGGTTTTAAAAAAAATCACACGTCAATAATTATATTGTACAAGCCACTATTTTTTTTTATTTTCCTTGCGCGGAAAGTATGTTAAAAAGCTTGATACATAGAATAAAAAACGGAAAATAAACATAAACAACACGTATTCAGTTCCATAGTTTAAAGATACACACAAGGTGCACATGCGGCACTTTACATAAACTGGCTGCTCTTAGCACAGCCGTAGAAGAACAGGTCTGGACACTCGCCTGGAAACTTGACCCCTTGTTGTTTGGCTGCCGTTCACCAAGTTTCCGATAATGCTATACATTTTTGGCGCTGTAATCCGGGCGGTCTGGCCCAAACTCCGCCCACTTCCCTCCCACTAAGATAAACAATTTACCAAAACTTATTTTTTATGAATTTATGAAATACTTCCTTCGCTCACAATTTTAAATCATGACTCCAGCAATCATTATTTACTTTATAATGTTAACAATGGAAAAAAGTGGGCGGAGTTGGAGTCCGACTGCCCGGTTTACAGCGCCAAAAATGTACAACAATCTCGGTAACTTGACGTACTACAGCCAAACAACAAGGGGGTCAAGCAAAATACATTGGTAGATAGGCGAATGTCCAGACCTGAACTTCTACGACAGTGCTCTTAGTTGCAACTTCATCGCTCGTGGTGATGGAATTCCGTACCATGATTTCAGTGAGATAACCACTCCGAATCTCATATTTCCGTGGTTAAAAGTGCGCATACACAACAGTGTACATCAACTGTGACATAGGCCTCCGTTGTGTATTGTTTTGCTTTTCTATCGCCGAATCAACGACGGTAGTTTAGAAGTCTAATATTTACGCACATGGTTGGTTGTAACTTTAACGTGGATGCGTTACAATGAAATGTTGCGGCAGATAATAATAATAATAATAATAATAATAATAATAATAATAATAAAACTTGAAATTTTAAAAGTGTTTCCTCAAGGTGATAGTGTGAGATAGTTAACGATTTCGACATTAGCATCTAAGCCTACACTATCAACCATAATTTCATATTGTGGGCAGATTGAAAACAACACTGCGTTTGTTGGCGTAAATAGGAAACGTATTAAAGTATGTAAAAATGAAGTCTTGGACAAGGAAATTAGATTGGTTCTTGGAGGTTAGGGACATTAAAAAGTAATTCTTCAGGACCTATTTTTTAAGGAATGTCTTGGCATGAAATAGGTACTTGAAATGTGAGTAGAAAATTAGCAAGCATCCAGTGGATGGCTTTTCAAATTTAAAGTCATTGTAACACACTATAAAGTTATCTGGTGAAGAACTTGGTGTAACTCTGATATTCTAGAAACATGACAACCTAATGTGAAGTTCTATGTGCTAGGTACTGTGATCAAGACATTTTCAGTTATTCATAATCATTAAAATAAATATATATATTTTTTGGTTCCTTCCATAATTTCCAGGATATGCTGTGAGTTGTCGGCCAAAGTTTTGTAGTTCATGTGAAATTCTATGTCGAGTAGAAATCAGTTGTATAAAACCTCTATTTAACAAACCCCCTTACAACAAACATGTCATAGTTTTGTTAAATAGAGGTTTTACTGTACCTACAATACAAAAGTACAAAGAGGAATTCTGAGATTGGAAGATTATAGAAATTGAGGATTAACAAGAAGAATATGGAGAATGATTGGGATGATATTTTTACTATTCAAACTATGTATTAGTCCAACAACTCAGAGAACTGTTGGTTAAGAAACATAGAAGCAAAATTGGTGAATGTCATGTATGGAGAATACATAGTACCAAGGTTAATAATTAAAGATTTATCTTCATCTTGAATAGAAACAGCACGACATCAAGTGAGTATACCTTGCTGATAACGTCCTCTGGCTTGAAGCCCAGCAGGGTGAGCATCTCAGCGCGAGGATCCAGAGAGAGTCGTGCCCGCACAAACCTCCACAGCTGTTCCTCATGTGGGGAGTGGGCAGCCGCTGCTTTACTCTCGCAGAACTCTGCCAGCTGACCACACTGCAGTACCTGCTCTAGCTGCTGGGAGCGTTCTACCAGCTGTGGCTCCGTTATCACCTGGCTCACGTACACTAGGCGCCGTGTTGCTCCTATCTCTCGCTCAAAACTTGCCAGCTTACCACCAAACTGTTCACACATTACATCAGACCTATGAAAAACATTGCCACAACCAGAGCTGATTCTAACTACAGTAGACCACCAGATGCAAGTCGGGCCAGATATGCAAAAAGCCACATTTTTCTACTTTACTAAGTTAACATATTTTAGGAAATGGCAAAAAGTATTTTAATGCCAAAATGAATTACGTTGCAAAATGTTGATCACACAACAGTTTTTGATTCAAACAAAATATAGGTAATGCTACTGTATTTCACTTTTTTAGTACAGTAATAAATTAAACTTATTAAAAATTGCATGAATGTATCTTTCCCCCCCTCCCCCCGAAAGTGAGGCATATGTTACACGTCTATTCTTAAAATATCATGTTAGCATTAAAAATTCTTACGATAGTTCAGAGAATTAGGCATACTACATACCGTAACATAAATTTTTATCAGCAAGGAATTAGAACTACAGTATATAAATAGTAATACGTAAACTCTCATTTTTGATTATGATTCCACAATGTTAAAAAATTTAACATTCTGTAATGACTGATAAATAATGATAGAGGACGATAAGCAACTATTTACATATTAAAATTAGCATGATACACAAGTACACACATGGTGAAGTAAAGCTTGACAGTTACACATATAAATAGGACGAAACACAATGTGCGGAAGCGAGTATTGCGACGATCTGCCCAACAAGTTGGTTTCCTCTAGCAAAGAGTAGGGAAAAATTATGAAACATGCTTCTGTGTAACATGTGTACTACTCACTCCGAAGAATACAATAAAAAACTGTTAAAATAACATTACATTTACAGTGGAACCTTGTTGATGCCCAGTAGGGCACAACGTGGGAATTTAAGCAACTCCACCCCCCCCCTGCCCCGGCACCTGAGCAGTTTACACCAGCGCGATGGCATTACAGTATTTAAAACACGTGTTTGGCGGTGCACAGGGCATGAGGGATTGCCGGGAGGGAGAGGGGGGGGGTTGAGTCAGGCGGCCGCCATGCACCGAGAAGGCTGTCCTTCCACCCCTCTGCTGCTGGGCCGGTGAGCCTGGAACATGTTGACTGCTGGGAGCCCAGAGGATACGAGCAGCATCTTGAGAACTGAGGAGGACTTTGTCTGTCAACCATGGGGAGCTCTCGCACAAGTTTCGGGGTTAGGGACCGCCTTGGTAGAGTGTAGGTGTCAGTTCCGGCGGTCGAACAAGGGGGGCACTCGTGACTGTCAGAATAAACAACGTGATCTGGAACGGTGTATATCATTCTAGTAGCAGCGAGACCAACAATCCCCAGGGACCCTTCCCTCATCCAGTTTCTAGCTGACGCCACAGTTTCATGGGGAACGAGTCAACTAGGGCCTAGTGAGGAGGGGACGAGTGTCGAGTCCATGATGGACAAGTCTGGGGTACTTCGTGCCGGCGCTGCTGGGCTACAGTGGGCTTGGAAGCACGTCTGGCCGGGTGCACTGTGGTCGGGCGAGGTCCCACACTTGCCAAGTGTGGTGGGAAGATCTGCACTTGCCTAGTGTGGGGTGGTGACTCGCTTGCCTCAGTGGTGTGGTCCCTGGGCTTCCTGTGCAAGGGAGCGGCACCCAGTTAGAAGGAAACGGAGGTAGTACGCTGACCCAATTCGGGGAGGACCTGGTCGGACACTGTCAGGTTACCGTGGGCGTGGAAGCACGTCTAGCCGGGTGTGCAGTGGTCGGCTCGGGTCCTGCGCTTGCCTTGTATTATGCGGGCCCCATGCAGGGTGGTTGGACACCTCTGTCGCCCCAGAAATCCCTGAAAGGGGTGTGGCACCCTTCTACTGAAGGTGTGGTGTTAGTTGTCCTTTCATCCACCCACAGTGCAACCTCCATGCCTCACCAACACTCCCGAGATAGGCACCGGATCAGGTTGCCCCGAACTGTCCGGCGGGTGAGGCGCCTCCAACGGGAGACACAGGAGGCCACTCATAGCAGGAGACCAATTGCATCACCTGTCCTGAATCATAGCCCCAGGAAGACAGACGAGTTTTCACAGGTAGCTGGAAAGACCCCCCCCCCCTCCTTTCCCTTCACAGGGCAACAGGAGCGGGAAGCAGCAGCATGACAAAGGAAAGAACAGCGGGAGCAGGTGGAGGCCTGGTGGAGATGGGTCTTTCCCAATTTTGACCAGTGGGAAGGAAGAGTCCCACCAGCGACACCACCATCCCACCTCTACCCCTTTCATTGTTGGGACCTTCAGTAGGTGGCCTTTGAAATTAGTGGAGGTAGACGAAGGAAAATGCCTCATTGTTGAACCATGAGTACCACCTCACGAAGTAGTGTCAACAATAACCAGTCTACAACAATGGGTAACTACCCAGAATTAGCGCAGGAAGACTTCTACTGCACCAGGGGTAGCAGCCTAGTTACGAAAATGATTGTTGACCCGTGTGCAACAACCTCTGCCTATTGTTTCCCAGGGGACTGACAAAAAATTTCGACACATGTAGACATTCAATGAATGTGGTCTTGAAATGCAGACAAATAAAAAATGGGACCACATAATGTGTTCCATAGATGCAGACGTTCAATAAATCTGGGTTCAGTACAAAGAGGTTCCAAGGTATAACATTTTCCCTAGTTAGTAAACAGTCTCATAGTCCCCAAACATTCTTTTGAAAGAAAATAACAAGGTTATAACATTTCTTTTACATAAAATATAAATCTCTTGGGTTATACATGAGATTTATGACCAAATGAACCATTATTTCAAACATACTATACGTCATTGTAAGTGAAAGTTGGTAAGATGCTGAAAACACACAATACTGTAATTTATCAAATAACTAAGCACAACAAATCAAACAATAGATAAAAAAAAAGACATGGCAACTAACAGTCCTACAATAGGCTACTGAACCAAAAAAGTATACAAGACTACGAGACTATAAGCAGAAAAAAAATTGTTTTTGTTGTTTACGTCTGTTTATGGTTAACTAAGCACATTTTAAATCAAAACTATTTCACAAAAAAATCCCATTCTGTAAATTTACATGCTTGAACATTATTTTCACTACAGTATTGTAGAACCTAGGTCTAACGAAAGAACACGGTTACCAAGAGTTGTGTAGTTAAATTGGTCGTTTTGCTGTATCCGAACAACTAATTTTTCTTCACATATAACAAGTAAAATATTACGTGCAGGTTAGTTCAAGTTTGCGTTTAACTGCAACTGGTTAAAAACAAGAGAGTTTTATATGAAAAGTAAATTTAATAAGTGGACATTTTTTGAATGATAATACCCTATAAGACTATATAATGTTTCCTTGTTGTTAGTAATCATTGTAATCAGAATAATCCACAGTTTCAATAAAAATTGTAATTGAACATGACAATAATTATCAATAAATCAAAGCAGAATATACTAGTTGAAGTTGAAAGCACAATGACCATGAATGACTACAGAAATACGAAATCTCGTCGCATGTAAAAGGGTGATATTTTATTCTGAGAGAAACGCACTTGCTTGGGATGGAGGAGGGTCGTTTTCTCAAGCCGGAAGAACGTGTCAGAGCTGTTCGAGCAGCCGAAGGATTAACAGTACAAGGAAAAAGGGCAAGGGGGGCCAACAGAGGGTGGTAAGTACCGCAGATAACAAAAACGTGTTTCACACAGACATGAAACTCGCAACTGGCCTGTTTCACACAATGTCGCCAAACTTGTTTCTTTGATAAAATCACAGTTTTTAATGCAAAATTTCAGTGATTTTTCATTGGTTACTCAAAAAGACCTCGTTATAACAGGTGCTATTACTGTGCTCGCTACTATGGGATTCTACAGTAGTTATTACTTGTGTTATGAATGGATTAATAACCAAATTAAGTTTTATTGACACATATGGATAAGAATTGGTTACATGAGTCTATATTTATGTTTCCTTACACATAAAAGGTGCTCTAAAGCAATGCACAGCTACTAATGAACAACACAAAGACATTGTTACTTTCTACAGTCTACACAAAGACAGACAGTGGGCTAAGAAACAATATTAACCACAGACCTCAAAATGTTCAGTTAATGCATTAGTTAAATGCTTTCAGAATACAGTAGAACTCCGTCATAGCGAACACGGAAACAGCGAAAACACGGTTATAGCAAAGTCTTTTTTAGGAACCGTCAGAAAATCGCAAAAAAATTCCATGAAAAATGTGAATTTTATGAGTAGAAACATGTATGGTGAGTCGTGTAAAGCAGGCTTGCAGTGAGATTCGTGACCATGTGAAGCAGGCTTGTGGCAATGTACGTAACCTTATGAAGAGAGCAGATATTTGCTATCTTGACAGCCGGATGTACAGATTACCTCCACCCATCGCCCGGCCACACCTCTCCCCCTCCTAGCCAACCCGGTGGCACTGACACGTGAGTCATGCTTCTGCCTGGACATCTCGCTTCCCTCTCCAAATTAAGTGCGTGTTGTTCTAAAAACAGAATTGTACAATCATTATGCTTTCAACCGTATGTAGTTCCATATAAAGCTTGCTTTTCTGATTTTATTTATTGATTACGATTTTGTATAACGACTTTGGATTACGATGTTAGATTTTAATATACGTACAGTCGAGCCCCGCAACTATGACATCGGCTACTACAACAATGCAACTACGACAGTATCCTCAATGCCCGCCAAAAAAAAATTTTTTTAAAAATAATTTTGAAGGAATAAAATGGAAACAGTTAACATCACATGCAGGAAAGATTATTTAAAATACCATATGTTCATTAGAATTAAGCTATACTGTAATTAGACACTGGATTTTCACAAATGCGAAGGAATTGTGATAAAATGCTAAAGTCTCCTAGAAAATGATGTCCTCGGCAACATGGCCGGGCGTATCAGCTCGATGCCAGACACTGTTGTCAGGCGCTCCCAAAAAGCTTCCGCTCAGCTCAGATGACACCGCTATTTGGAACAAGAACTGTGTGTTCTGACTGAATAACGGTGGACATATGCTGTTTCTTTACTAAGAATAATTGCCGCCGGCTGTGCTTACCTGTCACACACACACACCACGCATACATAAGAAATGCCTCTGGGAGATACGATAGCGCAGTCTCTTTCCCTCACACATGCACCCACACAACCACTCGTGCTTACTCTGCTGAGCTTGCTACAGCCCATAGTTTACTGTCTAGGCCTTGAGCGTTTTATATAAGCAGCAAGGACAGGGAATGAGAGGACGCATTGGCATTGCTATTTCCTGTCGCACACATTTGCTGTTTTGAGTCATTTACTTTCATGTTCAAACAGTTGGCCGTACGTGTTTTTATCTTTTAGTTTAATGGCAATTTCAACATTTAGTCTACACTAATTATAAATTATAATTTAACACTAAACGTCCCATAAATTTGAGCGAGAAGCCATAAATCCTTGCGGGCTGGCCGTTGCATTGTTAAAGTATCTTTCACACTGTTAGGAAGAGTGTGGGAACAAGAGTAAGTCACATTTATTTTTTGTCTTGTAACGAGTCTGTATGGACAGCTGAAGGGAAAAAAAAAAAAACACTGGTAGTGGGCCGTGTGTGAAAACGAGCATGTCTAGCCTTAGCATTGCTTTTCAACGAACTGTCTATCTAGATTTGGTAGCGCTCACGTAGGTCAGACATGTTTTCTGTTGTCGGCACACTGCCAAAATAAAATCATAAACTTGTGACCTTGCTCAATGACAATGCATACACGTGCACGCACTTCTGATACAACTAATTGGCTTCGAACTTAACTTTGTGTCGCCGCTAAACACAGTTCACTACTAGTGCGCGAAAATAAAGCAACTAACGATGTTGGCGTCACTTATTTTTGCTGGTAAATAACACTACCCAACGGACAAGTGAACAATTACATTCACCCGTCCAAGCTGATTTTTATATGTCTCGGGCAAGCGCACAAATTATTCGACACGTGCCACAGTGTGAAAGGGCACACAGAATTATCATCAGAGCATGCGTGCTAAACTTAATAAATACATAAATAAATAAACTGCTACACTCGTCAAACTGATTAAATTGGTCTGCAGCGGCCAGCAGTGTAATCATGTTGACTGCTGGCGCGTGTACTCTTGCGGCACGCCTGCATGGGCAAGACACCGCTGAGGCGATCCAGCGATTGATAGCCATACTTACATGGCGCTGCACAGTTTTTGGCCCGCTTCGACTTAGCTAATAGTTGCACCCATACTTGTTGGGTATCCTTGTAACCAGTGCATACATACCTGTTAAAATAACCCTATATTTCCTTAAAATAATGCAGTACTTTGTAATTAAATTATATTAAAGACCATTTTATAGTAATTTTTGGGTTTAGAGGTCAGAATCGGCCAAATTTGGCTACAGCGAAGATCGAACCCAGAACCGTGACATTTCGCTGTAACGAGACTCTGCTGTACAAGAAGTTCTCCCCCAAGTGATACTTCCACGGTCCCCAAAACTCACCCCGAAGGTGGCTCGGCATGGCCTGCGCAACCATTTCGGTGCCTTGCGCAGGTCCACAACTGCTGCCTGAGGTTGTGTACTCGGTGCCTGCGCGAAGGCGTCCATCCCAGGAAACGAGTCTGCAATCTGGCAGACAGAAGAAGTGTTAGAAGACACACACCTGTTCTCTAATACAGATGAAGAAAAATGTACTACTTGGCATTTATCATTAAGAATAGAATATTTTCCATCAAGCTTATATCTTATTTGTGTGAAACTAACATCTGAATTTGCAACTATTTTTGTCTTAGTGATACAGAGCACATGTATTTAAGACATCACTGTAAATAAACATAGTATATACATCCACAATTACTGCTGAGCTCATAATAAATCAATTAATGTATGTGTACTACATGATTTTAATGCAGTTTAGTACATTAAAAACAAATTCCACTAAAATTATGGAAGAGCTACCTTTATCATTTACAAAAACTTTTTGACACAATAAATATCAGAATTATTTTTATTGGAAACAATCAAATTATTTATAAAAACATCTAAATACTTTCAGCTGTAATAAAATCTTTCAGAATACAAAGTCTTGCATATAAGATAATTACGTACTGTACCTCATTTCATGTTTTTACAGATTTACCAAGCCACATGTGATCAAGGAAGATTACATTACGCTTTCCACATGAATACAACTCATTGGTTTTCTCTCTAATGACTACGTAAAAACCAAATAAAGGTTGTGACTCCTACTAAATAAGGTAACTCAAACTCCACATTTAAATTTCTACACTAGACCCTCGATTTTACGAATACTGACGGTTCCATTTAAGACATTCGTAAAACTGATTGAGGCGAATTTTGCATCCCACCCTTTTCCACAATTTTTTTTGTTGCATATTTTCTGCAACGTGTATCCAATGGGGTCCCGATTTTCATAGCGTTTTGCAGGAAAGTAAGACAAGTTATCATTAAAATATACATAAATTTATATCACAAGACGGACGTCTTTTTATAAAAATACACAGACATCTACCGATTAAAATCACATGAACAATCAATATGAAACCAATCCATGTCACAAAAAAATTTAACACCAAGCACGGATGCCTTCTCGCGATCGTGTAGACTTAATCTTCATAGCATTGCACGAAAATAAACCTATAAAGGTTTACAAGACTTTTGACAAAAGAAACCACAATTAGTGACGCATGCAACATTTTTTTTTTCGGAGGCTGCGAGGCTGGTGTACTATCGTTTGCAACACGAAAATAATGAATTAAATCAAGTGAAGTTTGAAGACAAGCCTTTGTGCTGTACTGTGTACGGTACTTATGACTTTTTGAAGATGGCATGCCCAGATATTGTGTGTGTCCGGCAAGAGTCGAGTTAATGCAAAAACGGCACAGTCAACGAGTCAAAACTTAAGTCATTTATGCCATTCTTACCCGTTGTCCAGTCGTGTTTACTTTTAAGACGCTCACCTTGCTGATGTGTGAACAGTGGTATGATCTGTGGTGGCATGGGAAAATAAGTCCGCATGCTGCTAGGTTTTCTCACAAGCTTGAACGCTCAAAGTTCGACACCAATCTTAGACCACCTAGACTCAGGGTCTGGCATTTAACTAGTTTTTTTGGCCTCTGAGGAGATTACTATCCCCCAAAACCCGGGAGTGATTACTGAGTGTTGTGAAGGTAAGCTAAGTGTGGAGTGAAAGGTGCTCGTCTACTGGCTAGCACATGCGCTCACACACACACACACACACATGTCGGCATGTGCGCGCAAACATACACATGTGCACACACTCACAAGATTTAAAAAATTAAAAAAAACACAACTTTACAAATTTTCCGATGTAACAATGCCTAGCAGGAATATTTTCTGTTAAATTCCACCAGCGAACAGAATGTTTTCCTATGTGATAAGGTAGCGTAAATGTCGGTACAGTGGTATCTTACTGTTACCCACCCAATTTAATATAACAGGTTCTTGAAGAGCCGCAACAATTTTTGGTTAAAATAGTAAAAAAATTTTTAAGAAAATAGGTTGTAAAAGAAATTTGTAAAACTTTTTAAGGCAGCTCCGTGATGAATTCCTCTTGATGACCTCTATATAGCCGGCAGCACATATGTATAAATATACACCAACACACAACTGTAAATACTAACACATAATGTCAAATTTGGCCACCCCCTCTTCTTTGATAGGTCAAGTGCTTTTGTAAATAACTACTGTCAGTCTCAGTTTGTCACGATCAAATGCTAGGATACAGTACCGACTCTCTTTGCTCTTGGAATTAACTGCTATATTTGGGGTTCTCACAGTTTTTAGCAAATGATGATTATCTTTAGGACTGTTACAACACTGCAAAGTGTTTAGGCTTTACTTTGTGTCAAAGAGGGAACCGTGAGTATTCGTAAAATGGGGGGTCTAGTGTAATTTGCATTTCACAGTATCTCAGTACTACTGCAATGAAACAAATAATAATTTCTGTAGTACAGCAAAACTCTTTTTTTTTACAACCTGATTTTACACCTATAGTACTTTCTTTGGTCCCATATCACACTTGTAGAGCATAGGTTAATTTCCCTCTTTTTACAATTCCTGCGTTCAGTAAACGTTTTCATTTAGTGCTTTAAAAAATGCCTACAGATAGGATTTAACTACGCTCAGAATTAAAAAACCACTGCAATAAGGAAATCATACATGTAGTACAACTTTAGAACTTGTAACTTTGTGGAAATGCAATTTTATCTCATATATGTTTAAAATACGTAATGTTATTAAAATAAAAAAATTCAATGTCAATGTTTAAGCAATTTAGTAAATAACAATTCTCTATTTAATGATGTATTTTTACGTGTAATTAGGAATAAATAATTACAAGTTCAGCATCTGCTTCCCCTTACTTCATAGTAACTCACCTTTGTTGATGTCTGCACTTGTTGGTGACCTCCAGTAAGGGAGTACACACTGGCATGTCCATCAAAGCTAGAGCACGCAATGAGCGCAGGGTTACGTGGGCACCATGACACATCAAAGTGCCACTGGTTGGTCGTGGCAAGGTCACACACAATCTCACCACTCTGTTGACAAACATACACATTTTCATTCTAAACTACAATATAACAATCTTCGAATTGTAGAATACTATCACAATGGCCCATTAAAAAAATGCTGACATTTACCTGGGTGTTGTGTGCTTCATCCACACCAAAGGTAGAATTCAAATCAAATACCCTAGAGACTAATACCGGACAACTCTATGCTAATACTAAGAGTAAGCTTGTGAAAAATAACCTAGCAGTATGGCGTGAAACTACTTGCTCCACATTACACAAAACATTTTTGAGAGGCTTCTACTGCTGTATCATTGCAAGTTACAAATACACGTTACTTCATCCCCACATTTCGTGAATTACAAAATGTTCCACAGATACACATGAGCAAACCAGCCCAAATCAACAGGATCCAAATGAGAATAAATCTGCGTAAGTTGTTGCCATCTAAAGAAATGTTATGTGAGAGAGGAAAGATAAAGAGAAACAGAAATAGATAAATGAGTGGAAAAGAAAGAAAAAACTGACCTCTACACAAAATCACTACGAAAAGTACAAACCAGCTGTTTTTCAACCGCAGTTTCAGTTGCACTTGAACACAATCATGGTAGTAAAAGAATACAAACCTAGAGAAATTTAAAAGAAATCTGAATGCATTTTAATAAATCATAGATTTTATAACTGAAATCTTAATTAATCCAGTGGCTTTATACAGTAATTTGGCATCACCAACTAATGCAATAAAATAGTTGATTAGAAAAAAGAACAATTCATAAGTATACTGTGGTTACATGTATGAAATTACATAAGTATACTGTGGTTACATGTATGAAATTACATGTCGTGACAGCAAAATTGGTAGTTGCAGCTGCATTCACTAGGAGTTTGTGAGGACTTTAGAAGTTCACACACACTTTCAGATTGCCAGCTCGTGAACACTTGTTTTATATGATACTATAAGTGAGGGAGAGAATGAAAATAAAAGATTTACTTTATGACTTGAATTACTTCTATTACTCATTGGTCAAATTACTATCTTTTACTGAATAACTCTCTCCTTACTTTTTATCTCTATATTCAGGCCAAAATTTTGAAGGTCATAAGTACCTACAAGGATTAATAAACTTCAGCCTATTGAAGTACATCATATGTATTTACCGAGATACATACCAACTTAATTGTTTGATACCAACTTAATTGTTTGATACCAACTTTGTTTAAAAACATATGCTGAGTAAACAAAATACAGTTACATCCCTTCTTCAGCAAACAATAGAACATACTTCTTTCACAAAAACAGTAAGACTTAACAAATTTAGTGATATCAAAAGAAAAAAGAACAGTATCTAAAATAACAGCTGTATTTTACTTCCAAAAGTTAATAAAATTTTTTGGGTGCTTGCATTAGTTTATTTTAAAATTACAAAACCTTTTAACAGGTTTGGGGAAATTTGACAATTTTGTACCGTTTATTCCTCTAGCAATAACTACAGCTGACTTCTTCATGACCAATTGTAGATAACTGGTGAAAATTGCAACAAGATAGAAGGCAAATTAAAATGTGTGGTTTGAATTTGTTCTGAAATGGCATGCATAGTCAACACCAATTACTTTGGGGAACAAAACTTAATATGCAATACCAATTTAACGAGCAAGTGATGCACATAGGGGAAGATACGTCAGCTGGAATACTGAACCTTCTTACTGGTATGGAAGTACTTACAGCTTGTAGGTTGTACACAATAAATTGAGCACTTTTGAAACCAGGCTTTGTAAAAAAACCACTGGCTATTACTGTATAATAACCCAACATTAATGCCACAGTAGTTGCTTTACTCCTTGTATAGCTTGCAGCAATTCACCAAATGTAATTCTACACATTTTATATTTTAAATAAAATATACATAAATTACTATCAAATGAAATTGATTTATTATACACTAGTCTATTTATTTCAAAGCAACTACTTTATGTTTCTATTGAATGCACATTTAATCTTTCCAGTTTGCCTACGAGCCAATTCATGCTCAAATAAAAATTTCACCAAAAGATTGTGTCAAGTACTTTGTTCAAAACACCTGAGCGGTTCTGTAAAACTGCACATATTTCTCCTTCTAGGTACCATACAATGAGATCTATTTGTTTGTGGAGAGTTCTCTTTGAAGTTGCGAGATTTAACTGCTGTTGGCCAACAATGATTTTGATGAAATAGTTTTAAAAAGCAATAAAGGCAAAGTTACCTTTTTTAAAATGCAGAAGAAAGACACAAATTTACTGAAAACAGAAATTAATCAAAAGCTTTGAAAAATGCTCACCTTACCATGAACCACCTAAATCAATGGTTGGGAAGGTATACACAGCCCAAGGTATGTAATCTAATATAATCTCCTAATAAGCCAGATACATGACTCACCTGGTCTGCAGCATTGGGGTTCCACACAATGATGTGGTTCTCCTTGCCACAGCTGACGAGCAGGTCAGGGTCCTGAGAGCACCATGCCAAAGACAGGACGCCCCTGCAAGACACACACATTACGTTACATCTTCATCATCATAATGTCTAACCATTTGTAAACAGATCATTGACAGTTATTACAGCAATTAGAGAAGTTGAGTTGCTAACAAAGTGAACAAAATGTACAGTACAGTAAAACCTCTTTATAACAACCCCACCTCTCAATAACAACCCTTTCCTCAAGAACAGTGTGGTATTAAAATAGGGGTTTTACTGTATAATGAAACCTCTTTATAAAGACCACCACTATATAAAGACCCTAATCTAGAGAACCATGAGAGGTCGTTATAAAGAGGTTTTACTGTTATGGATCACATGCACAAAACAACCTGAGATTTGGGAATATCGGCCACAGAAAATTAAACACTTCACAGAAGTAAATTTAATTCTAAAACAGGTTAGGAAGATAATTTGCTTTTTCTTATGGATGAGTTTGACAAAGGAAAGTTTCCACCACTTGTAGTGTGGTATTGATAATGGATGGGGCTATTCATGATGGGACTTATATAGAGACCTTGCAAGTGCAAATCTGAATGCTGTTGAAGAAAATTTTCTCAACTAGTACCAGCATAAAACTGGCCATTTGCTGATATTAATACAACTGCCCCTTACCAAAATAATAACATTTAGTGTCCTAACCTATACCAGAAATATATTGTCAAGTTGTAAATTTTTGAAATTTATTGTAATCTCTGTTTGTGTTTGGAAAGTCATCGACTCTGCTGTGGGAGGGTGGGGGTCTAGTTATTTCACAATGGACGCTCGCCTTTGTGCCGGGTGCGCTGACCACTTCTGGGAATTGTCCTGATTACCGTGGATCAGGCACCATTCCTAGCAAAGGAAACAAGTTTCTTTCGCTTGGCAACAAGGGGCGTTAGTTGTGAAACTTAGTGCCCAAGTGTAGGCAGTACCGGGGTTACTGGCGAGAGCTTTGCTGACTTGGCAGGTGAGTCCGCATCGACAAGTGCGGTCAAGTATTTTTTGGGGAGTCGTGTCGTGGTCGCCATGTAGTAAAGACGTATGTTACGTGGTTATCCAGCTACGGTGGGTGTCTCCTAACCTCAGCTTGGGTTAAGGCTCGTGAAGCCCAAATGTTCATTGTCGTGATGTCGGGTGTTGAACTTGAGAGCTACTGCCTGCAACCTTTAGAGATACGCCCTAATGAAGGATGGGAGGGCTGCAGGGCGATGTTGCCTTCGGGACGGCCGGAGATGAAATTGGCGTTCCTATACATAAGTATTTGTAGTGTTTAAGTTTGTTGTAAGTTCTAGTTCTATGTTTTGTCAGATTTAAATAATTACTTTAAATTTTATGTTAGAGATTTAATTGCCACATGTGTCGTTTTGGTTCAGCTGTGTCTAAAACTTTCCTGAATGAATTAAATTCCTTTACAACTTGTTTTCGAAACGTCCGTGTCGGCTACATTAATAATTAATTTCTGCTCGAATCACTCTGTTCTTGTTTTCGACTTTCCTGTTTATTTTTAAGAGTCAATTTTTGCTTTGAAAAAATTACTTGAGTTTAATACTAAGTTAATTGTATTTTATTGTCAAGAGGTGATAAACCCTGTAGAGGGGTCTAGAGATCTTGTGTGGTACCTAATCTTTTAATTTATTTCTAACGAGTTTTCTTCTCTACCAACATTTTATTTTCCTTACAGGTTTTTTGTTTGATTAAGCGCTACATCCCATTAATATCTTAAATTCTTTAGGAGAGGCTCATTTTTTGCTGGTTACAGGTCAAATCTTAAACACGTGCCATAACATACATGTTTGAGTTCACCAGCTACACTATAATAATTCTACCAGATACCAAATACCAGCTTCAACGCCCCCAACAATATTAACAGAGGTGAATAATAATTAAAACACAATATAATTGCAAGAAGTACAATGAAAACTTATCACATCTCTGGTATTTGCTTATGTAAAGATAGTCCACAGAAAAAGGAAAGGTGGTCTATTCATGCTTACATAAATAAAATCTATTCTACAGAAACAGGAAAAGTGGTCTATTTTCATTGTGGTAAATTCAACGAACCTACTAAAATGTGTAAAAAAATTTTTATGTATATTTTTAGACCCACAGTGCCATATTCGTGTACATCCCCTTCATATGACTTCAAAACAATTTCACACTCATGAGGTTTGGAGCACAAATACTACATTGTTGAAGTCACCTGGCTGGAAACAAACGTGTCTACACATAGACAACACCAGAACTAGGCTAACCGAAATTTTTTTTTTCATTGCTGAAGGTTACTACAAATTTCTCATGCTACAAAACATGATGTAACGTATACAGCTACAAAATTCTTGCAAAATAATTTGGAATTTATTATAGAATATAGTCAAGCATGATTGAATACGGAAGTACGCTATTTTCAAGTCTTAAATATTAATAGGACCTGCATATGCCAACTCCAGGCTATTTTACATACAAGTATAGAAACTGGATGCAGATTTGCACTTGAGCTGCAGAATTATGAACTACAGCTGAATTCCCGTTAATACAAGAGTTTCTACATAATAGCACACAAAATCAGCATAAATACGCAAATGAATGTTCACATAAACAAGCAATTCTTTATATTATTATGAATCTTTGATGGAATGTAGGATGGGAAGCTTAACAGTACTGTTTACGTTTGTTAATATCTCCGTTATTAAAAAGTAGAATGCCACAAATTACATATCTAATATTTATTTGGCATTCAATAATTTATGAAACTTCATGGTCTTCATTAGTTTTTGATGTCACCACTTCCATTCACTAAAGCATGGCAAAACATAAGGAAAACAGAACAATTATGGCCGTCCTATGGGAAGGCGACTAAAATGTCAAACAAATGAGGTGCAGGCTGTTTTGCATAGTGTACGCTGGCAACATTCCATATAGTACTCACAACAATTACGATATTTATTACATGATCCCAACTAAGTGTAATTTGTTTATCCATTCACACCAAAATTTTGGTTATAGTGCATGTTGATACATTAAAAATCAAAGTACGGAAATATAAAAACTGCACAAGTACATGACGTTACTCTACAATTTCAGCCCATGGCATTATAAAGTGACCCAAATAAAGTTAGTATGCATTTGTTTCAGCGATACGATGAACCTAGTCATGCAGTCAGGCTATATTTCGTAAACGCAGTGTGCGTAAGTTGCTTTTATTTTATTTACAATGAAAAACACTGCTATAGAAATCTGTAAAAAAAATCAGGTTACATAGCAGTCTAATAAAAATCTGCTGTGTCAAAAATAGCTTGCAGTTACGATAAATATTTTTGAGGTCAGCTTGTAAGTGATCGAAATAATCACATGACACTAATTGTTTTCAATACAGTTTACAAAAATTAATATACACGTGATGTTTGCAACTTTTTTTACATGGCCAGCAGCAATGCAACAAGTCAGTATTGCTACCTACATTTTAATTTAAAGTCTCACATACTTCTTGCAGTAAAATGTACACAATAAAAACTACAGTAGCAAATTTTAAACTGATTCTGCGGTGCTGTTATCACAATTAAAACAGACGCCCGCAAGCGACGCTATGAAAATGGACCCCACTCGTGCTGTACCAACATGGCATCCATAACAATCCAACAAGTCAGCGTTGTTAGATGTAGTCAACAATTACACCGTTAACACATCTCATGTTGTGGATAAACTTATTCGTAGCATAGCCAAATGTAGATCAACATGGTAGACTGATAAGTGGTGATTCTCGTGTGCACCTGCATTTAATATAGTCTATTTGTTTATCATTTTCATAACATTTTTCACGGTCTGTTGACGTTTCTGAATCACTCGTATCTATGAAATTGCTAATGATGATACCAGTATTCATAACTACTTTTTTTTACAATAAACTGCATACACAAACTGACAGTGCACTACAAAACATTCATAGTTACAAGTTTCTCGTAATATCATACTTATAGTAAAGAGATTTCACTGCATTAATCTGCTTTCACAACATGTCATTTAAAATGAAGTGGAACTGAAATAGTGTCAAATTAAAAGTATTAAAAGGTTAAACTATTCAGCAATGAAGGAAGGAATAAAAAGTAACGAGATAACAACTAGACAATAACCATCCCATTTGAAAGAAGAAAATAATTGAGGCTTTGGGCATCTCATAGTGTTTTAGCCCCACAGCCATATACGGTACATAGTCCGTCTCATGTAAGAATTCTATTTTGACAGTTAAGTCGCCATCATTTTTACAGCTGTTTCAATGGAAAAAGTCATGTGTTACTCTATCACAGACCATTTTTGAACAAAATACAAGTTGACTAGCATACTGTGCAGTATATCAAAATTAAAATTATTTTTCTGTAGAACTGTGCACATAAGATAAACTTCAGAACTGTTAAAAGTAGAAATCTTATGCAAGAAAGACATATATGCACAATTGGAAAGAAGGCCAAGTTACTTGTGCATAAACCAAATGTGGCAGAGGCAAAATTGTTTTACATGAAAACTGCTTTAAAAATACGTAAATGCCAACAGAACTTTAAAAAAAATGTACAGCGACAATTCACAGCTGCAAACCTCAAGGATTCATAAATAGTAAAATTATGCGTAAACAAGTCACATGCTATGTATGTCAATTCCATTGAACTCAGCCCCTTTTGCTAATTTTTAATAAAATACTACACTGTTAACATGTTAAAGTGTTGCAAACAAAATAAATTTAGAACATGCTGAATAATTAATTTTATATATATATATATATATATATATCATAAAATTAGCTGAAAATTTTGACTTCTGTTCATGTGTTGTCTTTATGGCTAATATTACATAGCTTCCCTATTACAAAGAAAACAAACTTACAAGGAAATTACCTAATGTATTTTACTGTAGGCTTACTTTGTTGTACCAAAATAAATACTGCTCATAATTTTACTATCTATAAGAAATGTAAACAAACCTAGTTGGTAGTTTTGGTTTCTGTAAGATTACAAACAGAAACAGATTTCAATACACCAATAGATAGGCCCCTATTCTACGATTTCTAGTACCACATTTTTTAATTCTCTTTCACAATTCCACAAATGAACAAACAAGTGTTACAAAGTGCAAACTATAGCCAATTTAACAACACTTTGCACACTTAATCCCCATCCTCAGACACTGCAAATTAATGTGGAATGGAGAAATAAATTGTACATCTTTGAACGTGCAGATGTGAGAGTATTTAATCTCTTATACAATATTAATAGCAAATAATTTTAATTTCCAAACAATTATAAACATCTGCATGGTTTGGCAACTGTATAAAATCATCATTGTAAAAACTGAATTGATGTACCTTCCCAAACATAAAAGTTGTTATATTACCATGTATTACGACTGTTAAATATGCGGCAGTCGATACAGCAAGCACCCGCACTAAAATATCCTCACCACAATAACAAAATGACAAATTTAAGCTTTGCCAAAACCATGTTTACAAAAACACTACCCAACTACAACGATGTGCACGTCCATATTTGCTGAAAAAATAAGATCTTAACTATGGTTTCTTTCACTTTTCACGGTTGGCTGCGTGTTTTTGAGCAATCGCTACATGGAAACGGTACACTGAAAAGACATTTCATATTAAAACAGTCTTAAGAATTGTTTTGCAGGAGTCACTGCGGCCATTTAGCCAGACAAGCAACTACCATCAATCGGGTATGTATGACACTGGTTCGGTAAAGTTTGGTTTATATTCGTACTATGTTGTGAATAATACAATACTTTGTGATGAAAAATATAGTAGAATGACTATATATGAAGCACACTAGTTCCCGAAACTACAATATTCGATACCGAAATTAGCAAATTTCTTGTTATGAAATTATGAATCGACAAAAAAAACTTAGAAATCGTATAATAATTTACATAACTCGTACAATAGGGCACACAATTGTATGTACATTGTACGGGACAATCGCACAAGTTGGCAGTTATGAATCATGCTCAAGAGGAATTATGTATACTGGCAGTCACCCAGCCAGACCATACTTAAACCATTCATCACAAAGCAGTGCAGGGTTTGAAGCCCAGATAAGTTGGAAATGTGTGTTCTGGTTTTTGAGGTAAGTCTCCAATAGTTTTTGTATATGAAACATTCAATTAACCTTCAGACATAAAGCTTTTTGATCAAAAAAGTATATTTCTGTTATTGGAATTTTAAGTTTCCCCTTAAATTAGGGTCCAACCTAATAAACCGGAACAATATGGCACAATTATTGATTAATGGTTAATGAGTCTAAATAATTCTGTTGATACCTACATACTAAAAGAAAGTACTGAAGACAATAGATAGAGTTTGTATGGTCAGAAATTCAGAGACAGAGATGGGAGACAAGGCTGAGAAGCTGAAATATGTGCTATAGATAATTCTGGAGTGCAAGATTATTACAGTGAACCCTAATTTTACGACCACGGATTTTACGACAGCGATTTTACAACGATTTTCTCAGGCACCATTAAATTTAAAATTAAAAAAATAAGGGTACAGCAATAAAATACAAATGTTATACAAATTTTTTTAACATTTAAAACTTGTTTGTTATGTGTGTTAGTGACGATTATAAAGATATTTCAGCAAAAACTTAAATTTTTCTTACATTTAAGGGTTCTAAATGGTCTACATCGATTTTTTTTGGGAACCGTAGACCGTCGTAAAATCGGGGTTCTACTGTACATACATATATGTAAACAACTGTGCTATAGGAAGGGCCATTTTATGAGAATGTGAGGCACGGGGCAACATAAATCCCTCCCTTCTTAGATGCAGCGATAATTAATTTTTAAAATATGGCATATTTATCATTGTATTGGCATGCAGTCACTAATACAAACATTACAATTATAAGTACCACAATAAAATGCATTCAGTTCATGCAGAAATATAACAACTAAATATGTGAGCAAAGTAAAAATAACATAACTAACTAAAATGCAGTTCTTACAAAACTTAACGAATAATTCATATTGTTATGCCACAAATAATAAACCACCAGTTCATTTCAATTACATATTAATATCTCTTATTTTTAAATTCAAAAGTGAGGTTCCCTAAAACGTGAGGCCTGGGGCAAATTCCCCTCTTACTCCCCCCTAGACGCGGCCCTAGCTGTAGGTTTGAAACAGTTACGGATGATGATGGAAGCGACCAGTCACAACTGACCGTGGCAACCTGCCACCTCAGCAAGTACAAGGGCAGGTAAACTCACCTCTGATGTCCCTGAAGCACCTTGACGGGGGAGGTGGCAAAACGCAGGTCCCACAGCTGGATCACAGGTAACTGGTCCTCCTCTGAGGCCAGGCACAGCTGTGTTGCCACGTCTGGATGCCAGGCTAGGTCCTTCCACCGCACCTGTGACCTCACACCAATATTCATCTGTGTCACCAGCACTTCAACTTACTGTTGTTGCAAAATTCCATGTCAATATTCTAGGGAAACAATCCTCACGTGTACAGGAACAAAGAGTAGGTCCAAAAACACACTGTTTCTTCGCTACAGTTGGCAATACATGACGTGTGGTTGATAGCGCGCGGGTAGGACCATGTTGCTGTGGGGCATCATTACAGCAGTACATAACATGTTACTATGCCACACACTACGCCACTAACACACTGTCAGTAGGAACAACTGTGACACAGCAACATGATCCTACCAGCGCGCTATCAACCATACGTCATATATTGCCAACTGTAGCACAGAAACAGTGTGTTTTTGGACATATGTTAACATCGATGGACTATTTACAATACCACGTATCTAAATATTTTACTTATTGGAGATACGTGGTATTAGAAACAGGCCATCAATATAACACCTTTTGTTCCTCTACACGTGAGGATTGTTTCCCTAGAATACTGACATGGAATTTTGCAACATTCTGTATCAGCACATTTTTTATGAAGGCTTAGCCACTAGGCAACATATTTTTACGTATAAAGTGGTCAAAGTATTTCACAACAGGCACATACTTCCAAACAAATGGAAACATATTTTCTGTGCGAGTACACAGTTGTGACGTTTCACTGGCTTAGGCCAGCAGCTGTGAGCAATCGCACCTTCATACAATAGCTCAAAAATCATATGCTGTAAAGAGTAGCTGTTCAATTTACAATCAAATCCAGAGAAGTGTCTTACAACATGAGATAATCTACAAATAGCTTTATATTTACTTTTCCATCACGAACTAGTTGTCACCAGGCCACTAGATGTACCAACCACTCTTCCACCGTAACGATAAATCAATATGTCTCGACTCTCCACCCAATAAAATGTTAGGACTGTGCATTCACTCTAGAAATAAGTGTCATCTGTTTTATGTATTTCTGTTACAAAGCGCAGCAAAACTCAGTTAAGAGGCCTTTCCAGTGTTCCAGGCACACCTATGAATAAACCTCACTAGCTCTGTTCAAATCAAGGCTATTTCTGCTGTTTATAGCAATAAAAGTATTACACAAATCAAAATTATATTTGCGTTTTACTAAAGACACGACCTTTCTAATTTAGGATGCATTCTGTAAAATGAAGTACATGGTATAACACATGCAGCAACTTTGTGTTTGTTTTATTTTAGACAGCAGTTCTAGGGTGGCTTCCCCTCTCCGGGTCAACCAGGATAACTGGTACAGTAACCGCACCTGGTCTACACGGGCGGGGCAGCGGTTTCCTTGTGCTGCTTCCTTTTGTACAACTACCTCTTTAGGTAGGCTGTTCCTAAATTAATTTACTTATGTATTGTTCGTTGTATCAGTCCTGTTGTACTTAGTGTCTAATGTCATATTCATGTTTTTGTCTGTCTTGTCCATGTTAGCCTTGTCCTTATTAGGGCTGTGTGAACCTCTGTTTTTCAGCTTTGAACCGATACGACGAACTGAACCTAAGTAAAAATATTTTCAAACCGAGCTGAACCGAACCTCAGACAGAATTTAGTCTTTCGAATCAAAAGAAACCCTTAATTTTTTTTGTTCATACCTGAAATTGGACCACCACAAAAACGTTTTCCCCTCATTACCAATGTTAAACAAAATACTAGACCAATTTTTTTTTTGTTTAATCTAGCTAAATGTTTAACAAGCATAATGTGTTCTGTAAATAATAAGACTAACATAAATACAAAAGATATTTTACATAACTTATTCAAAATTTAAAAAAGTTTCATATTAATGAAAAAAACAATGGCACTATAACTATTTACACAAAATTGTCAATGCAAGGTACAGGGCACATTCACAAGTTTGTTCTGCATTTTACACTTTTCATGATTTGCAAAATGCTCCTTCAGTACAGTGTCAGTAGACTCATAGACCAATAGATTACATATTTTACAACTGGCGGCTCGAAGTAAAATATGTCCACACAAAGATCTGGAACTATTGCTTCTGCTATCAGGTTGGTCACAATAATTACCTTCCACATGTGAAGTACCTGAAAATTGTGATGATGTTGAAGGAACATCGGGGGGAAAAAACGCTAATCAATGTTGCTGTTTGCTGTGTGGCCGAAGTATACTGCTGGTTGGAAGAAACTTTACAAAATTTTTGCATCGATTCTGGGTCATCTGGGTTGTCATTATCTTTTCTCCATTTGATGACGGAAGTAGGAAGGAAGGAAGAAAAAAAAGGGCAATCTTCTAAATTGCAAGAAATAAAACTTCAGAAAAGTGAAAACGTGCTATTATTTGACGTACCAAATTTTTGTAAACAGTTTCGAAGTTTCGTAAAAGATTTGTGTTAGCACTAGCAGTTATAGTGAAGAAGTCGGAATAATGACCGACAACAAAAGTTGGCAAAAGTCAACGCTGCTATATTGCTTAGAACAGGCGGTGACACGGTGCTACGTTTACGTTTACAAGTGCTGCTATTTTGTTTTATAATAATAGTTCAATACGCTAAAAGGTACCATGTGCATTATACATTACATAATTCCATAATAGTATTAAATAATGTTTCGTTCAGTTTTTATTACTTTTTTCCACACGCGTGGACAATTTACTTCCACCTGTTAACGTACCGGTAAGGCCACGCAATACTTTGGAATTCAGCCAACGAGATATTGAGAAGTAGGCCTATAACCAGTATCGGTAATGGCATTTTTTCATGCTATTATTGCGAATGGTTCAAAAATATAGGTTCGAAAAACTAACAGAACATTCTATTTTCCGAATATTGTTGTTCAAGATTTCGAACCGAACCGAACCCATACGTACGGTTCGGCTTGGTTCAAATTTTTCGAAGTTCGCACAGCACTAGTTCTTGTACGAAATGTCTGGTTGTAGCTTTAAAGCCTTTGCTGTTGCTACAATCGTATGATTTGTAACATAAAATATAATAACAAATAAATAAACAAACTAACAAATCAATAAATAACAATAGTTTGCATTATGAATGTTAAACATTTTGTAAAATTTGTAGCCAATCATTCCTTACATTTGACTTTGGAGAATGCAGCTCAAATAAGAAAAACTGTTACATTAATAAAATGTAAAGATAATTTTGACATGTGTAATACAGTAAACCCTCATTTTACCGGACTAATTGGGGGGAGAAGTGGTCCGGTATATCAGAAATGTCTGGTAAATGGCGAAGTACCAAAATCTGCACACGGAAATAGATAACAAGCTGATAGATACGTAGCAGTGTGATATGCATGGCAAAGCAAAGTGTTTATTGTTGTCAAATCGCTGGAAATGGGCGAGGGGGACGGTTTGAGATGACTGGCGGGAATAGAAAGATAAACACGCGCCTTTGTCCGCTCATTGAGATAACAAAGGGTGAGGGCGGAGGAAGAGTAAAAGGAGAGGGACAGAAGGAGAAATACCTACGTTTGCTACCAGCTTGGTTTCACGCACGTTACATTGAATTGCAACATTTGACACGTGAATTTGAGCTACTGTTTTTTATTTCACAGAAAAGGGTTTATTTACTAAATATATAACACAAATAAAAAATTACCAGCTAAACCATTGCTGTTTGCATCCTGACGCAGTATCGTATACTGTGCCTGTGAGATAACAATCTAGCCGCCATCCTTGACTCTTTCTGAATGGAATGGGACGGAAATGCAGAGTGTGAGAAAGGCATGTTTTGCGCTAGTTTGTCCGTAGCAAATTTTATCTCTACTCCTTGCACATTTACAACACACGAGCGTTGGTGAACATACCACTTAAATACTGCCTCGTGCGAAGATAAAGTAGCAAGGGTCCAACAGTGCCACTTTCTTTTTTTTTACTTTTTGGTTCAACATCATATTTCAACACATAACTCTTCAACTTGTCTTTTGCTTTACGAACATCCAATATCCGACAAAGTTTGTTTCTTGACACCATAATCAGCACACAATTTTGCTACAGAAACACAGGCCTCTAACTTTTCTATAAGTTCAATTGCTTTGCTTAATGTCAAAGTAACTCTCTTTCCTTTCTGTCCCGTTGCAGACGCCACTTCATTAAATAAAAATGCACAATCTTTAACACGCACTCACAGCAACTGCGTATAAAATTCAAGTAGACATGACAGTCGTTCTTGCCCGGACACGTCAAAACACTGATGAGCGACTAGCTCTGTTTATCGTCTTACGCGACTATCTGTGCATACGCCTGATGTCACTCACTAAAACACAATAACCAGATTGGTCTTGCGCTGTTGATCTTACAGTTCCGTAGAAAATTCAGGTAAACAATCTTTCTTGCCTGGACACGGCACATACCCCAAAGAGTGACTAAAAATAGCTCTGCCTACCGTCTTACGCAGCTATCCGTGTGCCCACCTGATGTCACTCACCAAAGCACAATAACCAGGTAGGTCTCGTGCTGCATGTGACAAGTAGACCCGACGGTGGAATAATTTTGTATCGCCAGATTTTGTCTGTTAAATACGAAGTCTGCTGAATGGAGGTACGATAAAACGAGTGTGTACATGCTTACTCTTACCGGTAGATATCGCAAGATTAGCCTTAACTTAAACAAGATTAATGCACATAGCTTACATGCGCCTGAAACACTGGAACAGACTGGTAAAAAGTTTCTGAACGGACTAAATAATTCTAACTTCTTAATCAGGAGAAATTGTTAAATGGGTCAAATTACCATTTTATTTGTAGACATGGTAAAAATTATTCAGAATTACTTTGGGGAGAACACAATTGGGAATTATTCTAAAGGGTTTTGACAGTATATACAAGTCTGTGAGTACTTTAACCATTTTTTTACTTAAAATTACTATAGAAGTTGTAAGAGAAATATTGTTAAAATACGTTTGCACCTCATTATCATGTTGCATAAATATACAGTTTGCTAAAAAACATACCTTAAGTTCAATCTATTTGGCAGTTAGAAATAGCTGATGAGACACAGGCACATCTCCTCAATTAAGCTTCTTCACGATATGCAGACCACCCTCCCCCCTTCCTCTATGACGTCACACCGCCCTGCTGGCCGGCCGCCAGTCACGCTGCAGCCGCCTGTAAGCGGGCAACCAGCCACGTGTCTCCAAACGCTGCAGAATGTAAGAAGCATATCCGCCTCCCTGAGCGGCCCTGAAGCGAGTGTACCATCCTGCACCTCCTGGTCCTTTAGTGCGCAGAGACATTATCATTGCCACTTCCGCCCTCCTCCGCTCACTCTCGATGAGCAAAGTATATAAGGTGCGCACATAGAGATAATCACTGCTTTTATCCGGCAGTTATCATCTGAGTTACGTCATTGTGTCTGCCTACCATCACCCACCGCCACTTGCATTAACCTTATGTGGCCAGCACTTTTGCCACAAGAATCAGCTCCCGCGCAGCAATGATTAGGGTAGCCCTCGCCCTCCAGACCAGTCTCTCTTCATGCTAGCTGGTAGTATGATAACTGTTAGTAGGTAAAAACTACTTTGGGTACAGGTTGGGGCTATGAGTTGTTTTGTAATAGACACAGCTTCACCTGTTCTGCCTTTTTCCTTCCCTTTTGGCTTTCATACATACCCCTCCTTTCCCCTTCACAGATCCAACCCAGGACCTCTCACTTCGAGGCCAAGATAGTTACCACCTTCTTTCTCAACCCTTCAGGCCTTTCCAACAGCGCCTGCGACTTGTGTCATTGGTTAGCTCGCCGACCTGGGATCGCCGACGCCTACAACCCATTGGGATAGTCTTAACACCTCCCCAGAGGTACCATCGATCACAGGGGCAGAGAGTGCCGATATTATCCCCCCCCTGACGTCCTGCACAGTTGATGGCAGGAACCAGGGCGTAATAGCATTGACCCTCTAGAAGCCGCCCCTAGGAAATTTTACAGAGACCTCGCCAATCAACCCTTAGCCCTTCGCAGCTTTTGTAATTCAATTTCAGCCTCTAGTCAAGAATGTCTCCCCATTCATCCTTATGCCCTAAAAGGGCAGTATAGAGTGCTTGTCACCTTGACACAGGATAAGAGAGCTGGTAGGCAGGACCTTGCTGCTTCTCACATGTGTACCATTTAGAGAGATGTCTCCTCGTACCAGCTGTAATTGAGGTCACCAGACCGAATTACTAGATATACAGGCTATATACGTCCAGCAGTCATGGAGCCACATGCATCCTGCTCCCAGGGGCAAAACAGAGATGCCATCAGTTAAAAAAAAATACATACCTACCCCTGACGAGCATCATAGTAACGAAGTTTGGATTATTTGGCATTTTAAAATATATATATAAAAAAAAAACTATTTCTTTAATTTTTTCAGGCTGTTTATCTCCAATATTCAAATACAGTATGCTTATTGTCACAATTTACAAGTGGATTTGACCATACTTGATTTTACGTTTCAAAAAAAGTTTTATTTACCTTCAAATAATAATTTAATGTCTCATCAGCCTCCAAGAAAACAGAAATCAGCTCGTATTAATGAAAATTATGCTTTAATGAGAATTGTATCAACAATGTTTCACTGCATATTTAATGAATTCAGAAACTGTACTAATGTAACCGCAAATGTGGTACAAACATATCTCCATGCTCTTGCTTACCCGTGAAGATCCATCAGACAGCTTAATGATGGGCTCATTTTTACGAAGATCCCAGACCACACAGCGCTGGGAGAATGCAGATGCCAAGATGTGCTGCACTGAAACAAGCAAGTTCTCAACTACTCCTTTATCCCCACATCATGTACTTTTATATTTCTGCTGGGAAATAATGTGAACATAAAACAAACTGTACTTGATGTCTGACCACCAAATGAAATACTTAATTCAACTGTATGCTACTTCCATTATTTGTCACCTTGGAGTAAAATATGTAAATTTAGAAATCTTTATTTTCTTTAGTGTACAAATGTTTGGCTAGAGGTCAAAGACATTCACGTAATATGAATTCCATTATTTACACATCCTGATTGTATATTTTCATGCAATTTACAATATTTTCTTTAGCCTATTTAACACTTTTATATTGCAAACCTTCCCTCTTACAATTTTTTTTTGTTTGCCACTTTTTTCTGGTCTCTTGAAAAGAGTAGGGACCAAAGAAAAACTGGTGTAAATGAGAGGAAAGTGCAAATGGAGGGAAATAACAAAAAACTATAACAAAAAAATTTTTTTATTAAAAATTATCATAAGTGAATTCATAATTGCAACACAGATGTAACATGTGACCTCAAAAATTATTTATAAGTAAAATATAATCAAAGTTCTAACTAAAAATTTTGTTTAGCATCCACATGCTACTGGGTATAGATTAAGAACACGTCTGATTGATATACTAATACCTATATATTAAATTGCCCTTCTGTTTTTAAAACTTTTTGTACATATACATAGGAAGTCAAATTTTTTCTCTCTGTTGAAATTTCATTCTTCTTCCACGAAATCAACATTTGATTCGTAAATGGAGGGAAAAATATTGTTACCTTCATAAAAAAAATAAGTGTTAAATCAGGGGAAGCAAGTATCAACTTAAGTGTAAATGGCAAGGATTAGTGGTTAAGTGTAAGAAAAGGTAAAATGCCATAACTTCGCCACATTATTAATAAAGACGTTATATTATTATTATTATAATACACTGTTAACATAGGGAAAATAATAGAAAACAGAAAAACTATGTACAGTCGACACCAGATTAACTGGGGCATTTTTTAATTTGAATAAAATATTTAACGTTATTTTTATATTTGCTGTAACTTGTGATATAAGTAACATAAATGCTGTGATTCATGACAAAATGTTGCAAAATTTACTTTGTTTATGTTACTATATATTTGACCTTCATAACATCTTGAAAATATGGTACCTATTAATTGTTTTACAAACGTGACCTTGTAGGCCACGCATGCACATATTTGGCACCCCCTTGTGAACTGTGCTCGAGGGAGATGATCAGGTTATACGGCGCGGCACGCTACGACAGGGCTTAAGTGCCAATGGTTTCAAGGCATTACATGGTTGAGTCGCAGTATATTGATCATAGTCTTAAAACATTAGTTTCTGTATGGGAGTGAGTTTTAAGTAGCGAATACAGTAGTTATGTCTGGTAATAAACGCAAACCAATGGTGATTGATACTAAACAAAAACTAAAAATTATTGACGAACTAGAGACAGGGAGAGGTGTAAAACAGCTATTACGAAAATACGGCATTGATGAACAAACAGTTCGTGAATTTATACAGAAAAAATAGGTATTAACTGTTAAGTGGCTTTGAGTTTCTTCTACCACATGCAATGCCTAGTGACGTTGGAAAATCGCAAGAATGTTTCAAGCCAGCGTATTCTTCAAACCAGTGTAACACCCTGCACCAAGTGCGTTTGGACGGTGGTCAGTTTAGCTGTTTACAGACAAATAACAATGTTCAGTAATGTGTACAAGAGTTAGCATAGGCCCAGTGAACCACAGACACACCAAACTCTAAAGAAGAACTTCGAACCTGAACACGCTACATTGAAGCCCAGCAAACAGTCCAATTTTCCTGTGATAAGTCAGTGTCTGTAGCAATGCCTTTTACAAACAGCCATCCCAGCATTTGCCTGGAGTGATCTAGGGAAACCACGGAAAACTGAAAGCAGGATGGTTGGACCTGGGGATCGAACACAAGTCCTGAATGTGAATCCAACGTTTTACCGTTGCACCAACTTATTCGGTACTTGATCCAGTTATGTAAAAAATATTGGAGTTAAAAATAAATTATATATATATATATATGCAGTTAACAGTATGAAATCATCTTGAAGTGTGTAATGCTGGGGTAGCAAGCTGGCTTGAATAGGCTAGCAACAAGCCGTCTTATTTACGTCACGACTGACACAGTCGTTGTTTGTATGGCGAGGGGAGAGAACAGATGTCTGCCGCAACTTATTCACAATGTTGCCACACTGCATCCGTGCGCTGCTTAAGCATGCGACATAAAGGAGCTATGTACGTTGTTATAAATGCTATGTTTGTCTTTTCAGTGTAAAGAATTGCTTAAAATAGATACTTCTGCATACACTTAATGCTTACCTGTCCATACTTAAGTCATAGGTATTTTGATATTTTGCTTAATTTTTTTTCTTTCAATAATCATATTAAATGGGTTTTTGATTATCCGGAAACCCTTAGCCAGTCATTACTCCGAATAATCGGGAGTCGACTGTATTTACGGGAAAAATGTAATTCAGGAGACTGTAAAATCGGGGTTCTACAGTAGTTAACATGACGCAACTCCGCCATGTCCACTTATAAATTACCTTTACGCTCGCCCCCGATTTTTAACGCTTTAACATTTAGGCCTAAGGGCAGTAGTAATCGGCCGCACCTTTGCCGATTAAAGTTTATTCTACATAAGGATAATATGTTAGCACGTAATTACAATTAAAACAGAAAGAATTGTGCACAAGTACTCACAGGATGGTACTTGCAGATAGAAACACACACACATAGGACGAACACATTTCTCTGCGGATGCACGGTCACAACGTTTCGCAGACTACATCTGCTTCATCAGGTGAGTGGAGGCACACTGTAGTCTACTGTCCAGCGGTGGTTGGTAATCAGTACACCTAGCGGCCAGAGGGCGAACTAAGGCGCGGCGGGAAGTTTGAAATGAGGGTTGGTTATCTGAGGTTAAGGCCAGGTGGCTGTCTGGATTTTGTGATGTATTGATGTGCCAGTTCCCAGCGTCTTAATTCTGCTTTGTTTTTCAACTGTGGTAGAGACCTCACCACTCTGGTTGTATAACAGGAATCAAAGTTGGAGTTATGAAGTGCTGCATGTGCAGCAACCGGCTTCTCATGTGGATCAACCTCCGCTCCAGTTATGGCTTTTTTGGTGTCAGCTCTGTGGCCACTCATCCTCTGTCTGAGAGTGTTGGTGGTTAGGCCGATATACTCTGCATTGCAGTGAGTGCACTGTAGCTGGTAGATGAGGTTTTCAGTTGCACAGTTGTAGCTTCCTGGTATGGGGTAGGTTTGGTTTGCCTGTCTGCTATTGAATGATGTGGAAGGTTGATGTATAGCACAGGAGCCACAGCGTGGTTTATTACAAGGGTGAGAACCCCTGGGGGTGGTTCTATCATCCGATGTGGTAATGGCTGGCAGTTTGGGGCGAACCAGTTTGTTACGGAGGTTAGGGGGACGTTTGGATTCCAGCCTTGGTGGTTTAGTGAGCAAGTTTTGGGTGAGTGGTGAGGAGGCCAGGATTTTGTGCCCACAGTTGAGTATTGTTTTGAGTTTGTGCAGACCTTCGTGGTATGGGACAACCAACGGGATTTCAGAATTGGCAAGCTTGGTTGAGTCGTCACTATTTGTAGTGGCTCGCTGTATTTGTTCACGTACCAGTGATTTCGGGTACATGAACAAATACAGCGAGTCACTACAACTAGTGATGACTCAACCAAGCTTGGCAATTCTGAAATCCCCCTGGTTGTCCCATACCATGAAGGTCTGCACAAACTCAAAACAATACTCTGAATTGTGGGCACAAAATCCTGGCCTCCTCACCACTCACCCAAAACTTGCTCACTAAACCACCAAGGCTGGTATTCAAACGTCCCCCCAACCTCCGTAACAAACTGGTTCGCCCCAAACTGCCAGCCATTACTACATCGGATGATAGAACTACCCCCAGGGGTTCTCACCCTTGTAATAAACCATACTGTGGCTCCTGTGCTATACATCAACCTTCCACATCATTCAATAGCAGACAGACAAACCAAACCTACACCATACCAGGAAGCTACAACTGTGCAACTGAAAACCTCATCTACCAGCAACAGTGCACTCACTGCAATGCAGAGTATATCGGCCTAACCACTAACACTCTCAGACAGAGGATGAATGGCCACAGAGCTGACACCAAAAAAGCCATAGCTAGAGCGGAGGTTGATCCACATGAGAAGCCGGTTACTGCACATGCAGCACTTCATAACTCCAACTTTGATTCCTGTTATACAACCAGAGTGGTGAGGGCCTTACCACAGTTGAAAAACAAAGCAGAATTAAGACGCTGGGAACTGGCACATCAATACATCACAAAATCCAGACAGCCACCTGGCCTTAACCTCAGATAACAAACCCTCATTTCTAACTTCCCGCCGCACCTTAGTTCGCCCTCTGGCCGCTAGGTGCACTGATTATCAACCAGCACTGGATAATAGACTTCAGTGTGCCTCCACTCACCTGATGAAGCAGATGTAATATGCGAAACGTTGTGACCGCGCGTACACGGAGAAATGTGTTCGTCCTATGTGTGTATGTTTCTATCTGCAAGTACCATCCTGTGAGTACTTGTACACAATTCTTTCTGTTTTAATTGTAATTAGTAGCCTAGCGGCCTTTCCCGCCATTGTCCTATTATGTTAGCATGTAAGGTTATGAAGACTAAGCTCTATTTGTAAAACAGTATTTACTTACATCCGAGTGCTTATCTAATGTTTATTTTCCATGTATAACAGCATTTGCAACATTTGTTAACCTGTGGCAGTGTTTGTTTACAAAATACGGCCGAGGGCATACCAGTAGTGCCAATCCTGTGCATAGACTCTGTAAAGTGCACTAAAACGGTGATCGTGGGAAATATGCACGTAAATATAAATTGTACTTGTTTGTTGTTGCTTAAAATGTTTTTATAGGTATATAAATGTTCTTGTGTGTTAATTATTGTGTTAAACGGCAATACAGGCATTCATAATTCAAGTCGGGAAGTTTATTTGTGTAGCATAGTAACTTTGTGTCACGAGAGAGTATTTCTTTTGTGCGAGTGTGGTGCACCTGTAGATGCAGACAGCCTCGAGCAGCCCGGCGGCCATTTTGATAACGGTACTTTCAGCCCCCCTCAGGGGTATATAAGACGGGTGCTGCGCCCAGATAGTCAGTCGTCAGGGGCTCGGCCTTCGGGCCGGGCCAGCCTGGCACTCCCCCTCCTTACCTTGAAAGGGTTACTTCCTGAAAAGGGAGCCTAAGCCAGACGTCCTCTATCCCTAGGGTTGCTTCCCGAGAAGGGAGTCTAAGCCCGCCCACCTTCCTTATATTGGATTGCTTCCTGAAAAGGGAGCCTAAACCCAATCCCACCTTTACCTCAAACCCTCATCCTAGCCAGGACGACTTGGTGAGTAAGCCTAGCCTGCGCATTCACGTTTGAGTTGAGATTTAACCTTCTTAGCATGGCAACCTAACCTATGTGCTCTTCAAGCCACTATGCCTATGTAAGGTACTTGGCCTACCCACCCTGTTTATTTTTCCAAATTTCTTGCTGTACGACTTTGTAGTTCTTCTGGCTTAAACATAACGTAAGGATTTAAGACTTAAGGAAACCTAAGAGTATAATTTATTGGTGTAACCGGCGTCAACATAGGCCTAATAGAATCCCGGGGAGTTTCGTGAGCACTAGCTATAAGAAAGAT
>PNEQ01115427.1:2500-37461 GCA_003012365.1 Medauroidea extradentata
AGCAGCACAGTGGATCAGCTGTGATGTGGCAACAGAGGGCGGCGAGCCAGGTGGTTGCCACCGCTGATGTTGCAACACTTATGGTGTGATGTACCATGCTATCTCTCTCTGCCCTTCTCTGCCAAGGACATGTGCTTAGCGGAGGAGGAGTGTTTCCACAGACGTTGATAGATTTACATTTAACTCTTTATTTCTCGTGTGTAATGGAGTACTGTAAGCCCTGTATGTTATTGTAAGATAACAATCTTGTAGCTCCATATTCCAGTGTCTTTTCATAGATCTTACTTTATCTTTGTCAACCAAAGGTATTAAATAGTAGGGAAAGTGGAACAGGTACAACTATATTGATGCACCATCAATTGTTACTATAGTATTTCTAGAAACTCAACCCGCAATTTGTGTAACCTACAGTAACTATAACTCTGTGTTGCTGTAATTATAATCTCTTCAAAGTTTATACACCCCTGTTTGTTTCTGACATGTATGCTTTTTATTGCCGCCGTGAGACATTTCAGAAAGGCCACCAACACTTTCTAATAATTCACCAAACGCCATAAATTTTCATAACACTGCAAAAGATGTGTATAAACATGTGTACTTTGTAAAGTAATAACTTGTTGGAATCTTTTGTTTGTATTCATTTAAGCAACACAGACATTTGGGGCTGCAGGGAAATTTGTACCATGAAGGTAGCTTTACCGAATGCAGGGAAAAGAGTGGGTGTTGGGGTGGCCCGCCTGCTGCCAGCAGACCTCCTCCTCCTTGGTGCGGCCATCTTCACCACCCACTAACGATACTTTAAAACTCCCCTCCGTAATATTTATCGCAGGTCTTGGTCTTGCTTTTCTGTAGAGCTCAGGTCTCATTCTTGAGCAATCCAAGGCACCCCATCCTTCTCGAAAGTATGCTTCCTGAGAAGGGAGCCAAAGCGAGAGCCTACCTCGACCTTGTTTTTAGTTAAAACTCTTGAGTGACTGGAATGTTCTTAGCCATGTGCGCAGTAGAAGGGATCACACCTTATTGCGCTTGTTATGGCAGCCACGTGGCACGCTCTTGTCTTCCACCGGAAGGAGAAATTAACTGTAGTAGAATTTGGTACATGAGGCTCCAGGCTCAATGACAATGCAGTCAGAATTAGTGAATTTGTGAACTGGAAATTGTGAATACTAAAAGTGCATAAATGAATTATGTACAGTTTAAAGTGAATCCATAGACTTCTTTTTTCATCAATGTAATTCTGTTAAGTGAAATTATCATGTTAATTCTCTAAGTGTAACGTGTCGGAATATGTCATCCTAATTTTTGACATTACCAACGAGGAATGAGAGTTCATATAGGTACAAAAAACTCGGGCAGCTAATCAACATCGACAGATGTGCACCCTTAGTGAATCAGTTCCTGTTGGAGTAATTCTGCTACCGGAAACGGCACCCGGTAGTGGGCCGTCTCTTCTCGAATTGTATCGCAGGTACAAAGCTTAAAACACAGAAAATCTGTCGCCTAAGCAGAATTGCAAGAGCTTCATAAGATCTTTGGGGATATCCATCTGCTTTCACGGCCATTAATCCCTCTGAAGTCTTCACCGATACCCAGATCACCTCCTCATGTGAGGGTACAACGTGGCACTGCAGGAGTCCAAGCACCTCCCCAAGAAAAATTGCCATGACGCATGCTCACAGTGTCTAATACTGTGAAGCCACCGCTTCATTCTGCCTGTTACATTTTCCTACACTTAGCGTAAATCCTTCACACCCTAGTTAATCCCCGCACACGCTAGTGCACTCTAACCTGACTCCAAGCATTTATAAGCACCTCTGAACATTTCTTTTAACTGTCCTTCTGCTCCACATATCTCGGGCATGGAAATGTGTGTTACAACGAGAGAATTATAGCCGCCTGAAAGCACATTACACGCAGCACAGAAGAGAACAATGAGAAAAGGAGTGATGCACCCCTTCACGCTGCTTTTCGTTAGGCAAGCGGCCAATCTATTACAGCGGACCATCCAAAATGGCTATAAAAGTGCAGGCAAGAGCCACAGAAATCAGTCATGAGATAACTTCTCGCCCTCCAGCTTCATAGTCTCATGAAAATTTAGCCACGTCCTCTCCATCACTTCCCCACGGAATCTCTATCAACCCAATAGATAAGAGTGCAACAGTATATGCGTAGTTACATAATAATACTATACGGTGCACAAGTACTTACAGAGTAGTACTCGTTGATAGAACACACACAAGAAAGGACGAACATATTTTCCGCGGAAGCGCGGAGGCTTGGTACGTTTCGCCGGCTGGGCCGGCTTCTTCAGGCGGCGAGTGGAGGCACACTGATGTCTGTTGTGCAGCGGAGGTTGGTAATCAACCTAGCGGCCAGAGGACATACTAGGTGTGGCGGGAACTTTGAAAGTGGGAACAGAGGTTATCTGTTATTGAGGTCAGGTAGCTGTCTTGATTTGGTGATGTATTGGTGAGCCAGTTCCCAGCATCTCAACTCAGCACTGTTGTTCTGCTGAGGTAGAGCCCTCACCACTCTGGTAGTGTAGCGAGAATCAAAACTAGATTGATGTGATGCAGCATGTGCTGCAACTGGCTTTTCATGTGGGTCAACAAACACCCCAGCTAAGGCTTTTTTTGTATCCGCTCTGTGGCCATTCATCCTTTGTCTAAGGGTGTTGGTGGTCAGGCCAATATACTCTGCGTTTCATTGAGTGCACTGTAGCTGATAGCCGAGGTTTTCCGTAGCACCGTTATAGCTGCAGTGTATGGGGTACGTTTGGTTAGCGAGTCTGCTATTGAATGATGTTGAGGGATGATGTATGTCACAAGAGCCACAGCGTGGCCTCTTGCAGGGATGGGAGCCTCTGGGGGTGGTGACAGTATTAGATGTGGTGTTGGATGGCAGTTTGGGGTGAACCAGTTTGTTGTGGTGGCTGGGGGGTCGTTTAAAGACAAATCTAGGTGGTTTACTGAAAAGGTTGTGGGTGAGTGGTGAGGAGGTAAGAATTTTGTGGCCACAGTTGAGGATAGTTATGAGTTTTTCCAGACCCTCATTGTAGGGGACAACTAGAGGGATATCAGAGTTAGCAGGTTTCTTCTGTGTGTTGGTCGAGGTTGCACTCTGTATCTGGTTGTAGACTAGTGGTTTGGGGTAACCCCTATCAATGAAGGTTTGTGCTATTAATTCACATTGCTTGTGTAGGTCGGTCTGGGTGGAACAGATGCATTTGGCTCGGGTGGCAAGACTGTATGGCAAGGATTTCTTGGCATGGAATGGGTGGTAACTGTCAAAGTGGAGATATTGAATGTTGGTGGGTTTGGTGTGAACACAAGTTTCAATTTTGCCATCGTGTAGAGACAGTTCTACATCAAGAAATACTGCATGTAAATTAGAATAGTTCCAGGTGAATTTCAGTGGGCTATGTGAATTGAGGTTTCTAAGAAAATCAAGGAGGTTGTCTTCGATGGAGTCCCAAATCATAAATATGTTGTCTATGAAACGCATTCAGCAGTGTGGGCGAATAGGCTGAAGGTTTAGGAAGTTCTGCTCGAGTTTGCCCATAAACAGGTTGGTATAAGATGTGTCCATGCGAGTGCTCATGGCTGTGCCTTCAAATTGCAAGTAGTGATTGTCTTGAAACCTAAAGTTGTTGTTATTTAAGGTCAGTCTTGCCAGTACAGGTACAGAACTGGTGCTGTGGGTGTGTCTGGGGTTAGAAGGTTCACTGATTTTTGGGAGAGTCCCTAAAATGGTCCTTGGGAACTTAAAAATTGTCTGATATGGTGACAGAATCTTGATGTAGGGTCCCCTTGTAGCAGTCAGTAGGTTGTAGAGTCTTCCAGTTGGTGTTTGGCTTCAAGTATGTAGTCCTGTTTGTTCAGAATCACTGTGGTGGAACCTTTGTCTGCTGGTAATACCATGGTGTTGCTGTTGTTTTGAAGATCCTTGATGGCCTTCTGTTCTGATGGTGAGATATTGTTGTTGTTTGGTAGAGAGCTGGCGAAAGCTAGGTCAGAGACATTCGTCACTAGAAGAGATATGAACTGTTCAAGGGGGTAAGATGGTGGAAGTGGAGGTGGGTCCCGTGTGGATGGTGGTGAGAACTTGGCCAGGGCTGGATCTATGTGACTGTCATAATCCTTGGTGGTGGGCAGGTTGGAGAAGAAATGCTTCAGGTGTAGATTGCGTGTGAAGCTCATGATGTCCTTTACTGTAGCGTAAATATTTTTTAACAACAAAAGTAGGGTGAATTTGTAGAGAGACAAATGTAATAGTACAAATATTACACATACACACTGTCATGAATTTATGAGAATTATTATTTGTTATGTGTTGTTGAATTTGAGAGATTTAGGCAAGTCTTCAATGTTGAGTCTTCAAAGCTGCTGAGAATAAATGAGGTGGAAATGGAACCAAGATGGAATGTATGACGGTGATAAAGGGAGATCCTGAGAAAACCCATGACCAGACACATTGTTTGTCACATTCTAGTTGACCCCCTAAGAAGTGTTAATATTTTTAATGCCTGCTGTTTGTATGCTGACTTACATTTAAATTTTACGGTACAAAAATACACATACACACATGTTATGGTTGCATTCACAGTAACATCAAGGAAAAATGTGTGCAGATAATTTTTTTACATGTTTGCAATGTCTGTAAACACTTCCAGCTTGTATGGGCACTTACACGCTGGTGAGCTGAATGGTTCGCAAACTGCTCATGAAGGGCATGTTTGCTAGTCTGTACGCTGCCCCGAGCGCAATCTGAGTGTCCTATGAACCACTTGCGAGCTGCTTGCGATGAGCCAAAGGAAGTTGTTATTTTACGAACACAAAGGGATTTGCAGCACTAGTCTGGACGTGCAAGCTGCAGGTTCATGTGTTTAGTGTGTGCTCGTAAACTTTCCATGCCATCAGTAGACTATCAACCACTCTTAGGCTCCTTGTTGATTTGGCTGGCCATTAGATCGCTGTAGGTTCAGTGAAACAAATTTTACCTTGAACATATTGTTAATGGCTCACAAGCGATTCGCTGTTCACTCAGTTCGCTAGTGTGAGCACTACCTAAGACATGCTAATAAATTCCACAAACGAGAAGGATTGTGAATATAAACATAAGTATTTTGACTGTAATATGAGACATTGTTTCCTTTTTAATACAATGTCACTGATTACACTAAAATAAACATTGTGTGATTTTTATTAACAGGTGTTAATGAAAAATTTTACACCGTTATAAACATGAACAATCAAGACAAAGTTTGTTTCCATTTTAAAATTGTGTCACAGATTATACAGGAATTAACTACGTACGCATAATTTTTTGTACATGTCGGTAAAGACGCTACACCACTGTAAACATGGATTATAAAAAGTTTGTTTCCTTTTTAATACAGCATCATTGATAACACAAAAATTAACTTGGCACGTGTTTTTTTTTGTCACATGTATAAATGAAAACTGTTACATCACTGTAAACATAGATAGTAAAAGTAAGTTTGTTTCCTTTTTAATAAGGTGCCTCCGAGTACACCAAAATTAACTTGGCACAGTCTTTTTTGGCATGCAATGTTTTTCTCTTGTGTGCAAATCTAAAAAATTTTACATAATTGTAAACATGAACGATAAAGACCAAGTATGATGATTTTTTTTAATACAGCACTACTGATTACAATTAAATTAACATGGTTCAGTTTTTCATCACATGTATTATGGAAAAATTTTACACCACTGTAAATATGGAAAATAAAAACAAAGTTTAACCACTTGGCACAATCGAAGAAGGTTCGTTGATGTCAGAAGAGTCAAATTTTGACAACATGCATTTATAACTCTGTGCAGGATATCCTACAGGTCTTTAACAGAAAACCAATGTGGACTAGTGTTGTGTGCAAGATATCTCGTGCAGGTATACTGTGACGAGTGGCATGCTGGTAGTGTGTGCATCAAACTGTGCACGGTGCAGAAAAATACAGTTTCTTAAGCATTTCATATTTGTCTTTCAGGTTTTTCTTCAAATGCAGTTGGTGAAAACCGCAAATGCGTTGTCTGCGGATTATACATATTATTTATATGTATAATATTTATATGTATTTATTATCATCATTGTTATTGTAATATAATTATGTTTTATGTTTTATTTATTATAACTGTGTAGTTCTAAAATATTAACGTATATTTCGTTTCCCTTGCCATTTAAATGCCAGTTATGTTTTACAGTATTTATTTACTGACAGGGTTAGTTCTTGTATGTCCTTTAGGTTTACTAGAGTTTGTTTTTGAACTGTACAGTAAACCTCGATCTAACGACATCTACGATCTAACGACATAATTTCTAGGAACCGTGGAAATCTTAATATTTTAAAAATTTATCAAAGCTAAGCAAAGTGAAACAGATTGCAGTAAAACATTAATTAAAAATAATTATGTGTACATTAAACAATAACATAATGCAGTTATCATAAATTAGTAATATGCAGCTGTGAAACAAAAAAACAAACTGTTTAAATATGCTAGAAACTTCGGCTGGAATATAGTTGAAGCGCGCGCCGGGTGCGTAGGCCACCCGCTCAACACTGACATGTGAGACGTGATGACTAACGCTGCCTTATCTCCTCCTGCTTCCCCTCACTTCTCCATGCTCCATCCTGTTTGAACTTCCCTCTCACACTCCACCACGTGTCCTTATCTCAGCTATGCAGTTCAATATGCGATGTGGCATAGCAATGGTAATTTAAAACCTTTTTTGAAATTGAAAATTTATTGAAAATCATCCGTGTTGAAATTTTCTTTGTGAGTGCTGTGCTGTAAGAAACACGCCACTAAACATAGATACAATCCCTCCTGACTGTCCACGCCAGCCAATAAACATTCACCCTCCCCCCCTGCTCCACGAACAAGACAGATTGTGCTTGCGCGCGCATGCATGAACTGCCGACTGTCTGATAGTCACGTGCAACTAGCATCCTATCTCACCACAAAGCAGAGCCACTTGTTTATTTTTCCTCTCCCACTCGGCGACTCTCTCCTGTGTTTCCGTGTCTTGTGATAGCCCAGGGTGATGGTGGTTGAAGAGAGGACACAGTTTTTTTTCTCCCTCATTACAGCACGGCCAAAAATAAAAGGACCAGCAGTCCGTAAAAGAAAAAATCCAGCGTTATCTCATCCTTTTTTTCTCTAGCTGCAGAATGAGCTCGGCTTGACCTTGACGACTTCCGCTGTATTATTGATCACTCGTAATTTGTTTATGAAAGCGCTGCGGCGTAAAAACGGCCTACGACGCCAACACAATAGTCCCGTCGCCGTGTGCGGCACGTGGGCTGATAAGGTTTTTGTTTTATGCTCGCTCGACAGTGGAGCAATAAGAGCAACTGCAGCCAGCGGACCGAGAGCCATTTAATCTCTATTCGCAGTACAGAGCATTAAACTGGTGCATTGTGTATAGTTTCGTGATTTTTCCAATAGGCCTACAACTTTTAGCGACGAGTAGGTAATTCAGCCGTTATTTTATATGTGACAGCACCTTGAAAAGTCCGTTTTTTTTTGCCCTTAGGAGTGGCTCTAAATTCGCATTCGTAGTAGGTGTTTGAGTTTTAAAAAATACATACATTTTTAAGAAATGTTTGTTCTTTAATACGCACTTTCATTAGTATCGCGTAAATGCTATGATGATGACAGGCTGTAACAGTTCTTGTGCTATAAAAAAAACCTGTACTGAAATGTTTAATAATTGTTGCCGTATACATTCACGAGTTGTTCTGTTGTGGTCTGAATGTGCTTCGCACGAGACAAGCAGGATGAATCACATGCGCACGAGCTGCCTGTGGAGGCAAGCCAAGGCCAGCGGCCCGGTCACTCCCCTCCTCCATCCTACACAACCAGACCGAGCGCGCCGCCCCACCCCGCCACACGTCGCGGTGGGGGATTGTGGGGTATCATTTTATTTGGAAGACACCTTTTCATCGTACTAAAATACAATTTCATTGAAAACTTTTTTTAATTCTGTTATTGTTCTACATAAATTTTAGAAAAAAAAATACACTTCAATTTTTTTTATTTGGGGGGGGGGGGGTTGGGGTCAAATTTAGTTACCTCAGGACTAATGACATCGACGATCTAACGACACAATTTCCTGGCACCGTGGGTTGTCGTTTGATCGAGGGTTTACTTAGGTTAGAACTCTCGTCCATTTTATTTTATATTTTTGTAAAAGTAAGTTTCTTTGTGTTAAGTTTTGAATGTGGGTGGGAAATAGGCTTTTAGGCTATTAGTTAGAACTTAATATTTGATAGAAATGGGCACAAGTTCTCACAAGTAGTTACTTATGGATAGACACAGACATAAAGTTGGACGGCACATTTCTACTCACTGAAGCGTGAGCGTGACATTTTAATTTTACTGGCCAAGCCAGGTTCTTCAGTTGGTGAGTGGTAGCATACTGAAGTATGGCGGACAGGATGACTCTAAGCTAGTGAATCTAGCGGCCTGAAGGTGCTCATAACAGAGTGGTGGTAGTATATTTGAATTAGGATGAGTTATCTGATATGATATTGAATCGTGGTGATGGGGGGGGGGGGGTTTCTGGATTTGGTGATGTATTGATGGCCTTGTTCCCATTGCACGAGTCTTGTGTGTTTATCTTTGTACCGTTCAGTTTTTTTTTGTGGTTTTATCTGGAAATAAAATCTCCAACCTAAGACAGCCTTTTGGTTACCTCGCATGAAGGTTTATAAAAGAGTCGTGAGCATGTGGGTTCAAGATTAGATTTTTCTGGAAATCTGTAAGATGAAGGGATATCTTTGTTGAATTTTGCTCGCTGATGATTAACTACTTCCAAGAGAAAGTTTAGAACTAGGAAGGACAGAATTTATTAAGAAGCATTCAGATTTCCTCTTATTTTATGATTTGTAACGTTTGAAGACATCACAATTTTTGTCACGGCCGCCAATGTTGTAGCCAGTAAAGGTTCATGGTTTTTTCCCCCAGATAGATGCTTTTATCCATGAAGCTTGCATTTAATGTGGTGTTTAAATTTGAGCAAGAATATTTTAAGTCTTTTGGTTTTATCTTGTGAATTAATTTAGAAATTTTTGTAACTTAAATCTTTGTTACCCTCCTGAGGTTTAAGAGTACTTTTGTGTACTGGAATTTGAACTTATGTTAGTCGGGATGTTCGGTAACTTATATAATTACGTGGAACTGACCATGTTGCTGTATTTATTAATTTAAATTTGGAATGCATTTTCAAGATTTTAAATACTGTTTTTAGTGAAGCCTATTTTGAGCATTTTTTCTCATATTCAAAGTTTTCATTTCATTTTAAAATCTTCTATTTTTGTAGTAATTGAATTATTTAATGTTTTAAGAACCTAACTCACATTTTGTAAGGTTGTGGTAGTCATTAATTTTTTGTACAGTGATTTCAATTGAGTTTTCTTTTAGTTGACGTTTGGTATTTTACACTCAGCAATATTTCGTACTCACTGTTACACACTTCTCTTTTATTCATTGTATTAGATACTCTGTTTCTAATTTGGCCTCCACTTATTAACTGTAGTTCAATTGCTTATTAGAATATATGTGCGAATTTTGGAGAAGTACAAATAAATATGATTCTTGTTCTTCATATTAAGAACTAAGAAGCCAGCATTATGACTATTAGGTAAGATTGAGTTGAAATATTACTGTTTTGCTACCACAGTACAAACTGAAACTTTAAATATCCTACTTGGTAGTCCAAGGATCTAGTTATCAAGTAAACCCGGCACTTCGTCATATACACACTACATAGTGATTTTTGGTGCTTAACATACAGGTCCATATATACACGCAGATTACAATATTAGTTTGTATTTCTTGTTTAATAAATAACTCAAATCCCACCTTGATACTGTTTGTTTACACACTTCAGATTGCTAGAATATTTTTGTTCCACTTAGTGAAGTTTACGATTGCTGAAAATAAATATGTACTCCATTCCAGAATTTTTTTAAAAATAAATAAAAAAGAAGATTTGGTCATTTAGTGTATTACATTGGTAGTAAACAGATATGTTAATGATAGCTATTAATGCAATATACTGTATTGGGATAAAGAATTTTTGTATTGAACAGATACTTTTTTTTCCTCTCTCTAGTCTCTGCGGTTAACACAAACTGCTCTAGGTGAGACTACTGTTGGGCAGGTTGTCAATCTACTGTCAAACGACGTGAGTCGTTTTGAAACTTGTCTTATCCACGCACAATATCTGTGGTTGGGCCCCCTTCAAGCCATTGTCCTCATCTACTTCATGTGGAACTCTATGGGTGTATCTGCTGTCATCGGTGTTGTGGCAACTCTCAGCTTTATGCCTCTACAAGGTGTGTGTAATGTCACAATATTCAAAAGACGTAGATTATGCTTTAAACTAAAGTAATGTATGGGACATGCAAAATATGTCGTTATTTTGTATTGATGCAATGCTAACTTTTTTTCTGTTTGCAGCATTCATTGGCAAGAAGATAGCTGCACTGCGTTTGCGGTGTGCATTAAAGACAGATGAGCGAGTGCGTCTCATGAATGAAATTATCACTGGCATTCAAGTCATTAAATTGTACACCTGGGAAGTCCCATTTGCCAAGCTTGTGGCCCGTGCAAGAGTGTGAGTTTTAAAATGAATATAAACTGTTATTCTTAAGTCAAAATAAATATAGAGATCAAGTTATTTTAAAAATAAATTTATAATTTTTATCCTTGTTTGTGTGATGTTAAGTTATTTTATTGTTGGCACCATTTAGGAGATACTGTACTAGTATTGTTTAGTATTCAGTATACTGTAACTGGCAGATGTCTGTGCAAATCTAAATCTGACAGTGGGGTAGCACTGCAAGGGTAGAAGAGAAACACGCACAGGTCTGGTCGTGCTATTGACTGTTTCACAAACATCAGCTTAGTTGTGTGCAAGGCATTGGAGGATAAAGAACAGTCAAAGCGGTACGGAAGGCATGGCAGTACAGCAAATGGTATTCTAAAATAAAGCACATATCCTATGAATGTTTTTATTGTGTGTTCATTCACTCAGAAAAATTTCTAACATAGCCTGGATCTACTAATGGAATTCAAAGTAATTCACAATGTAATTTAGTGCAGTTGCAACATATACTAGGTTGCCCCCACGATATCTGTCTTTTATGTTTAACTAAACATCTATTAAAGCATTGCCTGTTATATTGGGCCATGTGCACACTCTGCTAGTGTTTTGTGTGACACACACTTTTATCATCTACAGTTGCTATACCATACCCATCTGCCCCCCTCCCTTTCTTTCCTTGTACCATACTATTATCCTTCGGCCATTGTGACGCTGCCAACACTTTCTTCTGACTTGAAAACTCAACCCTGAACCCATCCTAAGTATGTCAGTTTCTCTAAAACTAAAATAGGGCCCTTCTTCATGTGACAAAGTTGAGTATTTCTGTAGTCATTCACTGTCATTGTTCTTTCAATTTCAACTTGCATTTTCTGCTTTGGTTTGTTGATATCAATTTTTAATCAACAACTTTTTATCATGACTTTAACTGTGAGTTTAATTACGACAATAAGTAAGAACCTATGCTTTTTGATGGAATTTTTTAATGAGATGAGCAACTAAAGGAAGACTGTATTTCACTACCAAGTACGAGAGGCTTAGAAGCCAAGGGGAATAAGTAACGTTCATAACATCTTCTCTTCTCACACTAACTGCATATTTTTGACAGCTGTTTTTGTAAAACTCCACCAAATTATTGGCCACGAGACTGTGTCACAGGTACTTCTCGGCCACAAAATTATTATTTTTACATTTTAACTACCAAAATATGAACTTAACTCTTGATTCATGAAAATGCACTAATACTCCTTGGCTTCCAAGCCTTTCGTTTAAGATAGAACAAGGAAAGGGCAAACAGCCGCTTACGCTGTCCGTGCGACCACTCGGCACTCAATGGGAAATGTTCAGATAGGGAGAGGAAGCGAGCTATTTTTCTTGCTTTGTGGAACAAGATGTCATGTCCGAAATAACTCATCATTGCTGACAGTACTCTGTATTCAGGATGAAGTTGTACTACTTTGACAGCAGACACAACCAATGTAACAGTCCTAAATATTGAGAAGGTCAAAGTCTGTACTTATAACTACTTGTAGTATTTCAGGGTTATACGATTGGTAAAAAGACATAAAATAGTATCGAATCTATTATTGATAGAGATGGTGAAATTTCATGAATTCAGTGACCTGCGTGTTAGAATAAAATATCCAATGGGTGCTCCAGTCCCGACCATTTGTCAACTAGCTGCTGCTCAGTGGAGCAGCAGACAATGAACAAATGACAGGGCTTGAGTATGCATAGGATATTTGATTCTAACATACAGGTCATTGAATTCGTGAAATTTAGGCTTTCTCAAGTTAACATTTATTGTAGAATGGCGTCATGTAGCCAACATGGTTGCCAAAGTTCATGCAACGCCGCCAGGTAACAGGACGTGTTTTCCTTCCAGTTCAGCTCTCTGGGCGTATAGGAATATAAATCATACCACGTGGATTTGATAAATTAGTTCGTATAACTACTTCTGCTTGAGATACTGTAATTAGTTTGCATATTACCTAAATATTTAAAAATGGTGTACATGACGATTCGAGGCTCAACATCAGATAATTACTCTATTAGGAGCAACATAACGGAGCTTTTTAACCATTGTTATTGTACCAGTTCTCAGGGCATACATGAATGTAAACAAAGCCATATGGAATTTGAGACATTGGTTTTAACGAACGCTTATATTTCAAGAAATAATTTTAGAAATGGTAAATGTGACATTACTTATGTGTCAGTTTCCTAAGAGATTATGTAATAGAACCTTCTAAACTGCAGTCTAACCAAACTTCTACGAACTCCAACAACATTACAATCCAAAAAGTAAAATAGTACTATAGAAATAACGTCTTGTCGCTTCTGTTACTACTCATTTATTCTGTGCTGTTGTTGTCCTGATTGTTCTTGCACACCGCGTGGCTGCAGTTACTGAAAAGTGAAAATCGATAAAAATTAACTGTGCAACAAATAGGCAGCGTCACCAGGGCAATCTCTGTGTTTCACAAAATATTAGTGTGAAAATACCGAGGGCCGAAATGGAATTGTGCTCGGTAGCTGAAAATACTGCAGAGATATTTGGCATCGGGCGGAATACAGTTTTAAAAATAGGTACAGTTTACCTAATTATTTTATTTTATAAACTTGTGAAACTGGCTTAAGCATGTTTATGACATTTTCATGGCCGCTTGTTTAGCAATTTGTAGTAAAATAATGTTGCCAAATAGAGGTTTAATGTATTTTGACCTAACATTTTCTTTAAGCATGAATATAATAATTTAATGAAGGTGTAAATAACATGTATTCAGCAAACATGTTGTTAAAAAATTTTATCAAAAACAGATTTATTATTTCACTTTATAACTGATATGTGTAAATGTTAACATATGTCACTTTCTTCACAAGTCCCTTTTGACCGGTAATGGAATGTAAACCAAATTTGGACAGCTGTTATAATAACATGGTGACGTATGAATACATCAAGATCTATTTTTGTGGATGAACACTTTGGCACAGCCTTAGAACTGTCGAAAAAGTATAGCTTTATCCTGAATACAGAATAATTAGCGGCCATAAAAGTGGTCGTGTTCTAGGCTTGAGAACAGCAGAAGTTCTAGTTGTAGAAGAAGAAAAAGAAAGCACATTTCTGATGCACAACTGTCTGTCTTATTGTTATTTTTGAAAGATTCTTGCAATGGGGACAAGTTACAAAACTAAAGAGGTCGAAAATACCTCTTTAGTTTGGTGTGTCTTAATTGTTAAGGGCACCGGTTATCACCAGTTGTTAAGGGTATTGAGTTGTGTAAAAGTCCTGCCTTCGTTTTGAACATGTCCAGACACAAAGAAATACTATCAGTGTCATTATCTTACCGTAGGGGCAGTGTAAGCTTGCACGGTATCACGAACCTGTGATTATTTGTTTAGAGTGAGATGACAGGTGAAGCCTGATGCAGGCTGAAGGAAATAAGTTTGTGTGTGTGTGTGTGTGTTGTGTTGTGTTGACATGTGGTAGAATTTTTCTAATAAGGGAGGCGAATGAATGAGAGAGACAGTGTGTAGGAATATAAGTGCTGTGGTTGATAATGCCTGCCTGCATGACAGACGTACAAAAAAAAGTAGTCGGCCAGGAGCCTACATTGTTGCCACGCTTCAGCAGTAGAATAGTAGTGAATATGTTGGACATTATCTTTTGGTACACATACCTGTCTTCTTGTATACCTTGTGTACCTTGTAAGTTTTTATTAATGTACTCATTGTCATCAGTAGCATTTGTATGTACTGTCAATTTGTTTTTATCCACTTGTTACATCAGCGCCGAGGCATAGCGGGACTACGGAGCTGTAATGTTTCTCTGCCTTGATCATATAGCAGCTGGCCGCCGCAGGCATGTGTCTGGCAAGCGCTTACAAACTTTCAATGGTCAAAAGTGAAGTGCAGTAATCCATGATTGTCTTGGTCCCGACTATCACTGATTAACAATGTTCTGCTGTATTTGACTTTGCAGTTTTTCTTTTGCCTCAAAATGTGAGGGCACAAAAGCCAAATTTGGCTCACTCACCACTTGCCTAATTGCCACTGTGCGCAATGCTCAAATGACAAGCTGTCTTTCTATCGTCGAATTACCTGACCGTAACTTCAAGCTGTCGTTCTGTGTTTTTATGGCGTGCTATTGTAGATATATGTAGTCTAAGATAAAGTGAGCACGTTTGACGACTGTATTTTCTAGAATAAAAACTTAAAATATTATTTATTGTGAACTGAGAAGTTAAGTTTTGATTATAGCACAGTGTATTTATTCACTTTATTACTTGGGGTACTATTTAATATAAATTTTGGCATGAAACTGTAAATTATCTGAAAAGGGAAAAAGTAACTAGAGCTTAAAAAGTGCTCCTGTAAAAGTATAGTGCAGGTAAAGGTACCAAGAATACGCTGTAGTTTCTGCTTGTATAGAAAACATAGCAATTAAAACTGATTACAGGCTGAACTTGACTTGTCCTTGCTGTCCATAAACATAAAAATTATAGAACAGAATCATTTAGAATTTCAATACGAAATTGTTTGTTTTCAACATACGCATGTTGCAAGTTTGTCTGCATTAGTAATGGTTTAAACAATTTTACAATATGTATGTAGCCGAATAGCAAATTTCAGCATGTGCCTTTCTTATGACATTTTGTAATCATTTAAACTGTTGGAATTTTTCATGGGTTTATGTGTTTATTGTTGAAAACCATTATCCCTAAAATATTTTAGGTCTTCTACTTAGTGTTTCAAACAACTGTAACAAATATTCAACTAATGTGTATTTATTCTGCCTAGAATTCTACTGAAAAATTTTCAATCAATTGCCCTTTCTTAAATATACTCCTGGAGTTATAGACAAAATAAAAACTTTTGTAACATGTTGATTATTTAAAAAATATATATATATATTAACGTCTGTTTTTAATTATTTAAGTGTTACCATTCCTTTACTTGCCACCACTTAATAATTTTGAGCCAATTTGACATTTAGCATTTGTAAGATCTAAAGGGCATTGCACATGTAGGCTTAGTGTAAAATCACTGTTGTGGCTGATTAGATGGCATACCTGAGTTTTCCTACCCACTCACAGTTGTGCTGTCTTTCAAGTGATATAAATAACCTACATGAAATAAGCTTAAAATTTGCAGTTACCTTTCAAAGTCTGTCTGTGATATTGCCAAAATGTAGGTTTCGATAACGTATTGTTCGAATTTACATTTTAAGTAGTTAATGTTGTCATTTCAACTATACAGTCTTACTTTAAAAAAATAATGCAGTGGAACCTCGTTAATACAAACCCTGTTAATACAAAGTTATCATTAATACAAAGTGATTTTTATTCCCCTTGGAATGGGAAAAGAAATGAAATAATTACTTTAATGTTTAATAAAAATTTTGTTTATACATTAAACTATGTAATATCAAGTTCTCAGGCGAAAGGAAGTCATTGTGGTGAAAAGACTATTTGATTTGTGGGGATAAACAGAGTGACCAAAATTTTTGAAACTTTTTAAGGTTTCAGAGAACGCCTGTTAATACAAACCTCATATTACAAACAATCAAAATTTTGGTCCCGTCGGGTTTGTATTAAAGAGGTTTGACTGTAATTGTGCTAAAGCACTGCTTTCATTACTTATAAATTTTAACAATTATAATTTGTGAGGTAACTGTAAAGGAAAGTGTCTGTGGATGTGCTACCAAATTACTTTTGCACATAAAATAAAGAAAGTAAATGTTTTTAATAATTGATTTTATGAAAGATTTTTTTATGTATCATTTACTTTCCTCTTCATTTAGTAACCTTTCAGAGAGAAACCTCAGTTTATTGTACGATGTTCTATCATTGCATGAAAACACTGAGAGTATTTCTCCGCAAGTGTTGTCTGTCTCATATCTTATGTAGTTTTAAATGGAACCAAAGGCTCTGAAAAGTCAACATCAAGTCTTCACAAACATTTGTAAACTCAGTTAAATTGCATCCACACAGTTTCTGATTGTTGAATTGTTCCACAGCTTAACTAATTTATAATTGATAAAAATTTTACCTGCAGTGTTATAAAGAAGTTGGCAAAAAAATTATAAGCACTGTATTCATTATATTCGGGATTGAATACTGGAACAGAAATTGTAGAATGATACTGGAACTGGTAATTTTTGTTATTCGACCTAACCCTAAAACTAACCCTTCGTGTGCTGTTGTTTGTGTCACAGTCTTTCCCCAATAATGAAAATGAATGCTCCAGTTGTAATTAGCCTAGCACAGTGTTACCAAGCATAACCATTAACATAATTCTGATTGACTATTACTGAACCTATTGGCAGTTTATAATTTTCTGAACATTATTTTTTGCTTCATGTTGTATCTATTTTAAAGTTGGTATTCTGATGGAAGTTGGGTCACTGACTATGGACTAAATCACAGTTAAACATTATAGCTGTAAGTGTGATAACACTGAAAGACTAAGGTCCACTTATGAAGCTGTCATAAAGAGTGTTGCAGGATTAATAAATTGCAAAAGTACAAAATACAGATAATTTTTTTAGTGATTTTTTTTATTGGATTGTATGTTTGTATCTTTTAATAGGAATGAGATTCGTGAAATTAGGTTGGTTTCTTACCTACGTGCAATAATGCTATCCTTCGAGAGGTTCACCACTCGTCTGACTCTATTCATCACTGTCTTGTGCTATGTCTTATTTGGGAACATTGTTACTGCAGAAAAGGTAGGTGCAGTAGGGAGGTAAGTGTTGTGAGTGGATGTTGCATTTGAAGTAATCTATTGTATTTACCCATGTATCACCCGCACATTTTTTCTCAAAATAAAAATTGGAAATTTGGGATGCAGTACATACATGAAAATGAAGGTATTTGGACACATAAGGACTGAAAACGTTGGGTTTATCATACATTACCGACAGCTGGAAAAATTTGTAATAATGAAAAATAAGTGTGAAACCCTACATCAGATTGTAGCCTATTAGCAGTAAATATGCAACGCCGGCATTACAGTCAGCCAAGAAAACTGCAGTGCGTCCATGGCTGTCAGCCCGCTGGGATGTGCCGAGCTTGCGATGGGCCAGACCGTGCCAAACTGCGCCAAGCCAGCGTGCACCTAGATCCTTTGTCTCACTCATCCGGTCTGATGAGTGAGCTCTAGGCACTCGCAGCACTACACGTGGTGGTGCGGAGAACCAAGTCTGAGATAATGATTCATTGCTCTGCCAGAAACTATCTCAGTACAATGCACGCTCGAAGTACAGACAACTGCAGACAGCGTGTGGTACACGCTTCTGCCGCAGTGGAGTGTTCACTTATTATGCAGCAACATGCCAACTAGCCTAGAATTTTCATAGTTGCTTCTTCTAACACGTCAAAACAGTGCAGAGCACTATTTGCACTTTTTGGACGTAATCTATTTCTTTAGACATCGGCCACACATTTAATTCACGTAGTATTTAAATTTTATTTAATTACGTTTTCAAACAAAAACGAATTTAATGTTATCTGTATAGTGAAAACATTTTTTTCTTAAGAGTATGTTGAAAGTGTGTGGTGTTGATCTTACATGATGACGGATGGTACCTGGGTAAATACGATATTTTATATACAGCATTGTTTTTCAAAATATAGGAAATTAATTTTTGTTGTCTAAAAAATTTAAGGTGGTGGAGATGTAATTTCTCGAGAGATGTTTAGGGAGCAGAATAGTGTGTTATCGCTCACTCTTACATCGTTCGTCTTCCTGTTCTTTCTTTCCCAGCACCTGCTTCAGTTTGTGCCTCCAACTCTGCCCTGTAACTGCTACAGCAAATGCCTCCCGTTTTTTCAGCTTATTGACGCATCTGTTCAGACTTCACAACTGTGTTTGTGCAATATACTGGCAATAAACAGTAATTATGAATGCCAGCACAGTAGTTCATGTGCTTCTTACACTGCAGGTTTACTTGTTATGACATTTTCACCCATGCCTACTTACATTGTGGGAAAAAATTCTGCATTCCACATGTAGTTCTGACCTTTGTTGGATATTTGTACTTCTGTAAAAATGAAATAAACAATAACAATTTTTATGAAAGCAATTATATGTTCTTGCTTTTTGCACTTTTTAAATTTTTTTAATGTTTATTAAATTTTTTTTATTATTTGATCTTGAAATCATTTAAATTAAAAATTTTGAATCTTTGGCACAAACAAACAGGAAAGGAAGGTGGCTTATCCTTGACATCAACTCATAGCTGGAGAGAGTTCCAAGTATAGTTGTTACACAACAGTTTTATACCTGTGATGGTTCCTACACCAATTCATTTTGAACAATCACGAAATATACAAATTTTAGCAAATTTTACATTCAGTAAATCATTTACAATTGCATATTTACATTTTTGGTAATACTACAACATTTTATGTGTGTATCTGAAAACAGAACCTACTTCAGTTCATGCGAGGTCAACAATAAAAATTTTCTGAAACTCTTACAAGCCAGTGATTGTAGAAAGTTTCTAATACCTATCTTCGAAAAGAAAACAGAAAGAACTACTTGCAGTCTAATTGTACTTTTTGTTGTTGCAAGCTTTGATCCAATGTTCATCACGCATGAACCAACATATGGTGGTTACAGTTGTTCAAACAAATCGATAGACGCATTACATAAAGCAAATTAAATTAGTGGCAATATTATTAAAATTTGAAGCAGCAATATAGAAATTAGTGTTGATTCAAAAAGTTATTTATAAAGTGACTTTGGGAAGTTTGAAGCTGATAAGGTGTTGGCTTAGAGGAGTTTTTCTCTCATTAAATGAATGGCAAATCCAACTACCCAAATCACTGTTCAACGATTTCTGGTAAATATTTTGTATGTACAGAGCTATCAATAAAAATTTTTTTCGTAATTGCATACAATTATGTGTTTGAAACAGATGAAGTGGCCATTCTTTGCTAGTTGATGCCAATAATTTGTGAAATTTTTGTTGAAAGTGTATTACAAATTTTGCTGTGTAGTCAGAAATTTTTATTTTATAAGGTCAGGAAAATTAAGGTTTTATTATTGGTCATTTTCCTGTGGGAACCTTGGATTGAATGTTCATCATCTTCTCCATTTTTCCGAAGCCATTTAAAATCTGATACAGGACCAGTTTGCTGTCCACCACTCTTGTTATTCTTATAGCTGTTGACAGTGCAATGCAATGCAGGGCTAACCTATAAAATAAATGCCGAAACTGGTATGGCGATGGTAAAACTTTCATCTGTTATTGCAGAAATTGTGTGTTTACACTTGTGTTTACATCACGAAATGTTTAGGTGTATTATTTTTTTTATTTCAACATTTGGTTTGTCATTAGCAAATGCAAAAAAAATTGGTTGAGCTGTTAGCTACGTATTTGCTCAAATTAATAGTAAATTTTGGAATGTGAGGTGCTTTTATTTGAATCTGTACTTTGATGTGCTATTTCAGGTTTTTGTTGTGGCATCGTATTTTAATGTTCTAAGAACTTCAATGACAGATTTTTTTCCTCGAGGGATATTCATGGCTGCTGAAACGCTTGTTTCCATAAAACGTGTAGAGGTAAGTAAAACAATTGTGTTTAAGAGCAAACTCAGTTTATCTTTTTCTTTATGGTCAGTTAAATTAACTTAAATATTGGTTGTATATAGAAATTCCTTCAATACGATGAACTGGAGACTCCTAAACTATCCTGTATGCAGCAAAACAAGTCTGGAGAGGTTACTTTGAGCAACAAAGCCAGTGTCACAATATCTCAGATTAAGGAGGAAGAAGTTTCCATAACTGGACCTCTGGACCAGTTGGTTATTGTAATGAGTAGTGCGACAGCTAAGTGGATTCCCGAGTCTCATGAAAACACTCTCACTAACATTGACCTGAGGGTGTCATTGGGTCAGTTGCTTGGTGTGATTGGTCCCGTGGGCTCTGGCAAGGTGAGACATGTGTATTGTATCAGTATTACAGCTTACTACACTGCTGAGAGAGTTCGTCCTGGAAACCTTGTTGTTTTACAGACCTCTCTGCTGCTGACGTTGCTGAGAGAACTTCCTCTGACCGATGGCTCCATTGTGGTAAAGGGCAGGATCTCATACGCCTCTCAGGAGCCCTGGTTGTTTGCCAGCTCAGTGCGCAACAACATATTGTTTGGGGAGCCATACGACAGGCAGCGTTATCGACAGGTAGTGAAGGTGTGTGCACTCACTAGGGACTTTGAGCTGCTGCCATACGGAGACAAGACGGTGGTGGGGGAGCGAGGGGTGTCTCTAAGTGGTGGGCAGAGAGCACGCATCAACCTTGCTAGGTCAGTATTAGTGTCTTGTGAATTCCAGTCTGGCTTTGTCACAATATTATGCTGTCATTAAGAAAGTTAGTGTATAACCCTGACTTTCCTACTGTCCATTGTTTTTGAGAATACTGCAGTAAAATTGCTGCAGTTGTGAAATCCAAAATCATGTGTTTTCATCCCAAAATTTTAACATTAATTTTTGTCTTTTCTTTTCTTTATGCCTGTGTTATAGACCTAAAACATTCTTGTTAAACGAAAAATTTTATTGAACAAGCATTTATCTTACGAATAAAATTATAGATGCCCAATAAATATTATTACAAGATGATTTACGAAGGAGTGTGTTAATTTTGTCCTGTGATAGCTTATAAAAAAATTATAAATTTTGTTTTCATTTAGTTTAAAATGTGTATTTGATGAGAGTAATGCTACCCTGAAATTCAACCAAAAAATGTAATTTCTTTAAAAATAATAAATTAAACTAGGTACTGAGTATTTTTTTTTTTTCACTATTTTCGCATGTTGTTGCTTAATATCGAGTGGTATATTATGTTTAGTAAATGAACTTTTACAGTTAACTTTATAGATAAATTGAAAACTGTGTTTACACGTGTTTAACATCTCTACTTTTTTTTTGTTTTACCAAAAAAAGGCATTCATAACTTGGGAGGCGGTTATACAAGAGATAATTATACAAAAGAACATTTGAATTACAAGGAAATTTGCCATACTTACTTGCATAATTGTTGCAGCAATTTTACCAAATTGAACAAAAAAAATTAAGGTGTGACTATTATAAAAGGAAAAAATTTTTGACCAAATATTTTCACAAAATTGTTTTAAAATGCTAAATCAAAAGGGTGGTTATTCGGGCCTATATTGGTACATCTAGTTAAGATGCGCACATAATAAACTCTGCAATTTTTAATGGGTGAAGTACACAAAAAAATTACACACGTTATTGTATAGTATTTTGTGGCATATTAAATTATACCGGCTTCTGGTGTACATGAGCAAGCTGTGTTAGCAGGTAATAGTTTGTTTGCCGTATACGGACAACATACTGCTGGAATTCTGTAACCTTGTTGCAAAAGTCCGTCACACGCACTCCACTCTGGCTCTGTCACACCTAACACGTTATTTATTTTTTTCAAATGTATTGGAAAGATATAATTTCAATTTGCATGACTAAATTTTTTGTCTTAATTCTTGATATGTGATGTTTATATACATACAGGGAAGTTTTTTTGCCACTGGGGTTGTAAAGGGATACTGTATTATTGTTTTTCAATTTTTGAAGTTCAAAATTATGATTGCCGTAATGTATGGGCGGCTGTTGTATTCACGTGAATATAGTATGTCTATATTCACCTCCGGCATGTAGATAAAATTAAACTACATACAGCAAGCTTCCATGCATCATACCTACTTTTCTTCTTCCAAAAGTAGCCGCCCAGAAGTTGAGAGATCGTCTTACATGTGCAGTGGCACAGAAGACTTGACAACATTGCTTTTGGCTTTACTCATTAACCTACATGCATGCACACTTAACTAGCTTGTGTAGTTGCATAACACACGTTGTATTGAAGAATCAGTAAGCAATGTATACATCAAAAAGGCAAACATCTTAATTACATTCTTTGTCTGGAACTTTTGTTTGTGCATCCACCATGTCATGGTTTCTGGGTTGGCACTAAAGTTTAAGTGACTCTGATGTGAAAGTTGTGCTTTGTTTCTTTTCTGCTGTTCTTACACCTAAAACACGTTCACGTTTATTGCATGTTATTTTAATCAACAGTGATGTGTTGTTAGGTAATGGCATTTTTTTTTTTGCAAAGCAGGGAAGATAACTCATATCCTCTCCCTGTCTAAACACTTTGTTTAGTGCTAAGTGGTGTCACATGAGTGGCGGAAACGTAGTGAGATTTGACGTTGTGCAGAAGCGAAAGAAGTGGGAGGGGAGAGTACAGAGCAAATAAGGTAATGCTCAATGCACTACAAAGAGCTCAATGTGAGCACCACCTCTTAAGTATGTGTCATTGGGCAGCCTAACTCACCAGGTGTGCTGCAATCTAGTTAGTACATGCTTCAGACAGCTTAACTTACCAGGTGTGCTGCAATACTCTATAAGTGCGTGCTTCAGGCATGTTTCAAGTAAATTTTGTGAGTTTTTATCAACACTTTTTGTTTTATTTATATTTATTTATTATTATTACAATTTAGAAGAATGCAGAAACTTCTGAAGCCTTCTTACTGCATCATTTACACCTGAAACAAAGACAAAATGATGAGACAGGTTGTAACAGACAGTAGACATACAAGAGTAATGAATCTATGAAAATATAAATGTCTAAACTAGGACAATTATAAAACAAATGTTTATCAAATAAATTTTACTCTCCGTACCGTGTAAGAATTCCATTATTAGACAGATCATAAAAAGGTAGGACAATTTAACAAAAACATTATTTGTCCTTCCACCACCATGTGCTTTCCAGCTGACAACCAAAATGTGTCAACTGTTAAGGTATATTATGATTGCAATAACATCCAAAGTGTGTTATGATTTTCTTGAGATTATTTTTTTTTAGATTTCAGACAAGTAATTTATTTTCAATACAAGCTGCACATTAATCTTACTAGGATTAGGTGGGCAATGTGAATGGAATTATTTCATATTACAGGAATGGATAGCGTACTCTGAAGATATTAAATTAATACAATTATTTAAAATTTAACTTTTTTTTATGGCGTTACCAAAAATAAAGAAACATGTATGGGCTACTTATGTTTTCTACTTGACATCTAAAACGATTAAATAATAGTAGCTTATTTGGTTACAACAAACTGAAGTTGCAAGAGTTTATGACAGTGCTAGCAAGCATATTTAAACTAAAATAATTAATAAAATAATTAATGCAAGCATTAATACAATTATTTTTCGTATTGCCTTCAATTTGGTTCTGCACTATCAGGTCATAAAGCTGTATAGGCCTAGTTTAAGTTTCCAGTTGTAGACTATTAAACAAACTTACCTTTTGTGGTAGGGCCTACCTTCGAAATATCAGGGTTATTATAATCATGTGACTATTTGTTGTAAACTACGTAGTAAAAATTTGTGCTCTCACAACCTAAATGGAAATAATTTATCAATGAAAAGCGTAAGTAATAAAAAAACACGGGTAGGCGTAATTGCCCAGATCAGCTTTAAATGATTTTGTTGATTAATACACATCATTAAACAAGTACAGTACACTTTAATGACCGGGAAACGTGTAGGCGTACGTCTTCTGGCAGTTTATTTGGTAATATGTACGCCTAAATTTTTGCACCTAACAAGCACAAAATCTCACGTGGACTTTATACTAACCACTTACTTGCTTTTTTTTATATAAAAAAAATACTTTTTCTTACAAAAAGAATTTATTGATTCGGCACCTTGAAAAAGGATGTTTACATATAAGACTACAAAAAGAACTGTGTAGGTGTTTACCTACAAATTCTGTTAAAATAAAAGTTAGGTAACATTTTTTTTTATTTTGTGTAGCACTTTTCTCTAGACAGATTACCTTTACCTACTTCTTATTTAGCGACTGTTTTTGTAGACATTCCAGCTGAAGTTCCTGTCTTCCGAACCACATCTTAATAGCTCGTTGTCGTTGGCGATTACAAGCCTCATATTTTAATTCCTGCATTGCAATATACAGTGAACCCTCGATAACTCGGACTAAAAGGGGGAAGAAGCTGTCCGAGTTATGATTTGTCCGTGTTATCGAGGGGTGTCCGTGGAGATGGGTCATTAATCACAAGAAACGCAAAGTAATTAGTACGCTATAATTTCTACAAGCAAAAGAGGCTGCAATAAATACTGTTTTGTACGTAACTATCGTATCAAGTTATGGGAGGGCCGCCATGCAGTGGGAAAATTAACGCTAACATGGAGGACTATAAAAGAATGTCAAACCATGTTGGCAGTCACATCTTTATTTATTTTTTATGTTGCTACTTCTGGCTGATCCTTTTTTTTATCTCTGTGCTAGAAGCTGGCACCAAGGCACCCTTCTATTACATAAAAGTTTTCGTCTGGCTGGAGACAGTCAATGTGCATGCACGTGTGACAGAGATAAGAAATGATCGTTGGAGATAAGCTAGGGAGGTTGCGAGCGGAAGTAGTCAAGGTCAACTGGTACAGTCTCATGCAATACAAACACCGCACGTGACCACACGCATCTCACACAAGATGTTTACATTGAAAAATACCTTACGTCCGTATGTTACAGCGTAGGGGCAGCAGCCAACTGCTAGCCTGACAGTTACTCTACCCTCCTACAAAGTTACAAAAATAATTTTCCTCGTATACATGAATAAAAACGGTACTGTAATTAACAATCCTTCTGGGTTACTGTACATTATGTGAACACATTTTAACACTACTAATTTGAAAATTTAATTTTATGTATGTAAATTGCATCATAGAACACATAATTTACATCTTTATTCTTACACAAATTGTCATATTATAAAGCAATACATTTTTAATCATGTTCTACAGAGTTACCGTATTTACTCGCGTAATTGCCGCATATTTTTGACGAAATTTTAGGTCCAAAAAATGGGGTGCGGCCATTATAAAGTGTTTAAAAAAAAACCTTAATTTTTTTGGTGTAGAATATAACAAATGTACATTTTTTTCTATATTTACTCGTTCATAACGTGACCATTTCTTCTAAAATAAAGAAAAAGATTTTGTCGGTGTATAGTAAACATGAAAAAATTAAGACAACAAAATCTTGTTAATCCATTCATGTGCATCACTCAATGAAAATCGTTTAAAATTATCCCGCATAAGACGTTTATATTTTACGCTCCATTACATGTACGCTATTATTTCCCATGAAGTAGTTTATAAACAAATCAGATTCACGCTTAAAATGTTACAACTCTCCAGACGCCGTCACAATATCAACAGAGCATCATCAACCAGCGAGCGTGACTCATCGTGTCCGGCTTGGGCATGGATGTTGTGTTGTTCTTTCACCACCCACATCGGCTCTTGAAAACGTTGTTAAAGGGGCGTAAAACCCTCTCACCAATTTTTCTACATTGCAATGCAAAGCAATGATTTTTAATTTTTCTTTTTAATGTCCGGGACAATTTGTTTTGCATCCCTGAATTCATTGCACTTACCAGAACAAAATAATTTTCCATTTATGTGTCATTGTGACCCGTAGTTACCGTCATTTCACAAGCACCATGCTGAAATGTTTGTTTACGACACACGTGCGTGCCTGGCTCGCAGGATGAAGAGGGAGGAAAGATAAAGAAGTGAGAGGTCGGCCTGCTGCGTTGCATCTTACCTCGCGCGTCGCGCGCCTTGCTAGCAACATTTTACCACATGGAACTTGCCAGATATTTACTGTGGTATTATTAAAGGCTAAGTAGCGATCGACGACTACGTTATAAAGTTTAATACTGTTCTAAAATATAATGTGATTAATTTAAATCCAGCAGAAACAATTTTTTATGTCATTTAACCAAGAAATAATGAATTAAAAATTATTAAAAATTTTTTAAAAATTCTGTCTGAGTTATCCGAAGTCCGGGACATCGAGGTCCGAGTTATCGAGGGTTCACTGTATTACAGTTATGTACATGCACAAAATATTAAAATAACACAGTACAAGAATCTCAAACGTACACGAACACACGAGAAGCTCAACCTCAGACACTTGCAACGCATTTGGCCGTTCTTTGTTTTGGTTGCCGGACGTCATAATATCCCACTGGCAATTACAGGCTGGGTTTTATAATCAACACATTACAATATATTAAATATATGCACTGAATAACAAAGTGACACATTATAAGAATTTCAAACACACGTGAACGCGGAAAGTTTTCACACTCGCAAATGGCCGTGCTTTGTTTTGGTTTCAGGTCAACTGATAACGATGCGGTTGTTTGTAAATTAGTTATAAAATTACGTGATTTGAATAGAATAAAATAGTTAACTGACTAATGCTGGTTATGAAGCCGTGCTATTATAGTACGTGTCCTCCAAAATTTTTACCTATCTTTCACATATAATACACACTACTATCAACGTCGGCGATGGAAGTTAACCAATTTGTTGATCAGGGCTGCCATTACTACTTCATCAGGTCATACGATCACATCCTGTTGTTTTAAATTGTTGTTAGTGTCTGGCACTTGTTAAAAATTTTGGTAGCATCGGCTGTCAAAACATTGAATTCTTACATGGGATAGACAATAAACCATATGTTTGCATTTTTAATTAATTAAAGTATAATTTTGAGTGTAGAGTGTTATGTATAATTTAAAATAGTACCATATAGCAGACCATTGGTTTTGGAATTAGTACATATTCCCTTTGCCCTAATTTAAGGTCTTGATACTCTTAAGCCATTATTAGCTAATATTTGAGCACATTCAATATGATGAGCAGCTACTTGTGTAAGAAAATAGCATCTAATTGCTTCCTTCTGCTTGCTAGTTTAGAGCCGGTGTAGCTCTAACCAAATTTGCTGGATATATATACATTGAATTTCTCAAGGATGTATTCCAACTTGACAATATCCGAAGTGGAAATCAGATTCCAAATTATGGACCCATATGATAATTTTGACTGTATGTATTAGGACGTGGAAAAGAATAATGGATATGATTCTGGTTAGGAAGCATAATTAGTTATATGCTTGATTAGGCTTAATAATCTATTTGCCGTGCTTTTCAGATTGTCGACATATTTGCGTGAGAAGAGGTTTTCGTCAATGAGTATTCCTAGATCTTTAATTCATGATGTAAACTTAAGGGTTGTTCCAAACAATTTACACTAGACCCCCGATTTTACGAATACTCAACGGTTCCTCTCATCGCATTCGTAAAATCGCTACCTTCGTAAATTCGATAGCGGCTTATTTTTGCCCCCATCCCCCCCACCTTAACAGAAAATTTTAAAATTGCATTTTTTCTGCAAAGTGTCTCTAGGCCCCGACTTCCGTAGCGTTTTGCGGGAAATTAACGTAATAATGTAAGCATAAATTGATATCAGTAGCCAGACGTCACACTGTTGAGCGGTAGATATGACCGACCCTTGTCCCCAAAAAATGAGAAAATCGAGATTCCGAGTGTCTTCTCTCGAGCGAATAGCCCGACTCCCGTAGCATTTAACGGAAAACTAAAGCAAGTGATAGTTTAAATATAAATTTATATCAATAGTCATATGTCTTATGATCAAAAGAACACCGCTAAACAATAGATATGACCAATCCTTTTCCTAAAAAAATGAGAAAATCGAGATTCCAAGTGTCTTCTCTCGAGCGAATAGACCGACTTCCGTAGCGTTTAACGGAAAAATAACGCAAGTGATAGTTGAAATATAAATTTATGTCAATAGGCAGACGTCTTACGATCGAAAGAACACCGTTAAACAATAGATATGATCAACCTTTGTCATAAAAAAAAGAGAAAACCGAGCTGTCGAGTGCCTTCTCACGAGCGAATAGCCCGATTTGCGTAGCGTTTAATGGAAAAAAAAGTAGGCATTCCTTACTAGTAAAATGCCATTGTAAATTATTCACCAAAGAAAGAAGGAATAAGCGGATGTATTTAATCATTGCGCAGTTTTATATAACTTAACGTAAAAAAATTCCCTCGACGTTGTTGATGAATTGTACAAGAACGTAGATACTAGTAGCGTGCAGAACGGACAGATAGCGCAACTGTACGAACGTTCACAAGATGGCAGATAGATAGCGGCACCATAGCATATACCGACGTTGTTCCAAAAACGCCATTTTGTGACGTTCTTACCTAAAATCGTTGAGAATTACATGTATAAGTGATTAAAAATAATCACTTTCACAGTCAGTGTATGCGGTAAAAATACATTAGAAGTTCCGGGATTACGTAATACACGAACGTCTATTTATTTTCCAAGTTCGACATACCCGGAGACAAATGTTTCTACAATTGGATAATAGGTAGCGCTATTATCGTGCTCACTTGTGAAACCAACGTTTTACAACACGCAGTAACGCATTGTTTAAGCAAATTATGCGCCAAGTTAATTGTTTTAAGTACGTATGGTGTTAACGCAATAAAAGAAAAATATCACGCTATTATTTATAGGGTTCGTGTAAAAAAGTAAACTCATTCGGCGCGAGACGAGAGAGAGATAAGACGTCGTGAAACAGCCTAGAAGGAGGCTGTACTATAGTTAAATGAGCATATGCGCATGCGCTGGAACTTTGCGTCTATAGTACGACCTCAATATAGATCCTAATACGTCGTAGTTGGAGACAGGCCGGCCGGCTTGGTATAGGCGCCGCCGCCGCGCGGTTTTCAAACTGTCACTGCCGCATTTTTTAACGGATTTTTGCTATTTTTGTTTTATTTTTAATATTGTGACTTACCAAGTAATAACTGCAACTCTACAATTCATATTTTAATGCAGTGAATTAGATACAGTATGTTTTATTCATTGTCAACGTAATTCCTTACAATTTTTTTTGTCGTATAATTTTGTTATTTTTTGAGAGTTCCTGAGATTGTATTCGTAGAATCGCTACCTTCGTTAAATCCAGGGTTCGTAAAATCGCGGGTCTAGTGTATATTGAAATCTATTGGGTTTGTGTTTCCTGGTAAATCTTGGTATTTTCTTTGAGGATTGAGTGTTTTGGCATTATCTGTACTCCAAGTAGATATGGCATCAATATAATGTTGCTAGAAAAGACTGTCCTCAAGACATTTTGTTAATTTGCTTAGTTTAACCCGGAAGTTCTTCAGGAAATAGAGATATGTTCGAGAACTTAACAGTGTTGATGTCGTCAATAAAGATAAACAAAAGGAGAGAAAGGCTGTGGTCTTGTGGAACTCCTGAAGAAATTGCATAGTTGTAAGAAAATTTGTCTAAAATTTTAAACTGGAAAGTATCTATCTGATAGGTAATGCTTAATGAGGTTGATTCAAGTTCCCTTTAATACCTGCCAATTGTAGTTTGTACAGTAGATGATGTTGGTTGACCGAGTCAAAAGCATTTGAGACGTTTAAGTAAATCTTAACATATTTTTATAGCAGCATTGAACCTCTGGTGATTGCAGCATTGTAGACGAAATTATGGAATTAAAGTACGTAAATTATAATCATTGTGTTTTTGGTGTAAAACCATGCTGGAATCTAAAATATCTATATTTGTGAATGATCTTTCTGAAAAGCTTAGAAAATATACATAGAGTGAAATCAGGCCATAATTGTCAGTATTATTTTTATTTATATATGTATATATATATATATTTTTTTTTTAATAGTGTATCTGGATAACTGTCACAACGATACATATTTGACAAGCTCCATACTAACTTACAGTTTACTCCTTTATCAGAAAGAATAAATCTGTTTGATGCCCTTTCACTACATAAAATCTTAACAAACAAAATCTACTCTCCCAAAATTTTAAATAATGTCTGTTTTAAAATTGCTGCAATTGGTCAACATCCCATCAACATTATAGCATCACATACTTCAACAAATGACATAGTTTATAGAATAACTCTAATGTATGAAGCAGTGTTAAATTTAAATGTGACAAAAGTTTACAAGATCTTCCGCCTTATTTTTCACGGCACATTTAGTAATATATTGTGAGGGAAGGTTATACCAATCAATGCCCGGGACATTAAAATCACCCAGAATGATATTTCTGCCACTGAATGTTTGAAGTTGACGCCTGGTGGGGGATTGGGTTGTCTGTCGGCGAGGGCGCGATGACAGTGTGCTTTCCCCAGGATGCACTCCGAAAGCGTCGACTACCGTCTTCCTCGTCTGACTCTCCCCACCTTGTAAGGATATTACAGCGAGGGAAACTTGCGCTGCACTGGTGGTTGTGCTTCTACAGCAGGTGTAGCCTAAGGTGGATGGGAGGAAGTGGCATCAATGGGGGTGCTGATCCCCCGGACGGGAAAGCACGAAGGTGCCGAGGTTAGGAGTTGCGTTGGAGGGGGTTCACAAGGCGAGGATTGGGTTGAGACGGAGGCTTGTAAAGAGGAAGGGGTGCTAAAGAAAGATGATCCACCGGGTGTCTGTAATGCCACCCGAACAATGGCGTGGCCATTGAGCGGGGTGATTGAGCGTAGTGCCTCTTCGTGCAGCGGTGGAAACTTCTCATTGGATCCAGTACACCTCTGTTTCAGGATCCCTAACCTCCAGTGCCCTCTCTACAAGCTTGGCGAACTCCTGCCTGGCTCTCAACTTCCTACCTAACCTTTTGGGCATAGCCTGACTGTGGGTCGAATGGAGGTAGTGCGGTATGGCTAACTGATTGTTGATGTCCGGTATCCCGTAGGATCGCCTGGTGTGGCATGCAAAGCCTTAATGCGGCAGATCTAATATTAGCGTTGGGCAGGCGGACTTATAGAGGAGCGCTAGAAGTGCGTCTCAGCACGTCCCTACGCCTTTTCACCTCTCCCAGACAAGACAAGACCCGACACCACTCGGAAAGAGCACAATGTAGTCATGCTACCTCCAGAGGGCGTAATGAGGAAAACCTGGAAGGCGCGCTGCTTACGCCTGCTCCCAGACGTAGGATACTTACGACGACCGGATACCAACTCTCGTGGTGATTCTAAAGTGTCTAGCTGGAGGATGGGTTTGTCAACAATGGAAGGAATAGCGAGTGAAGAAAAGATAGGTATAATGTTGCTGTGTGGTTTATTGGCATACACCAACAATGAAAACTGAAACATCCTGTGCCTGTAAAGCCTGAAGGGCATGTAGGAAGTATTCAAAGAGCACTAGCTTCCTTGGGGCGAGTTGTCGATGTAGGTGACAACGCTCCTGAAAGTGGCTCTTGGTTGGCGAAGCTGGACAGCTGGCATAGAAGGCTCTCATGGTCATCATGGGCGCTTCTGGAAGGGACCCAGCGGTCGCTGGTCTTAAGTGCCTGGAGCTGCAGCTTGAAGGAATGGTGATGGTAGAGAAATCTACAGCAACTGAACCTTTCAGTTGTAGCAGGTGTACTGCTACAGAGCGAGTGGCAATCAGATCGCGACTGACTTTGGCGGCTCGTGCTCCCTCTTTTATACCCTTCTTGGGGCGGTTTGTGGTGATTGGCCGGCTGCTCGCCTAATGAGAGACGGCGTGTATGCGAGGGGATGGTCCTTCCCTCTCATGTTGTCTTCCTGCTCTGCGTGTGGCATGCCTACAGGTGGCAAGATGTCTCGTAGGAAATAATACGTTAAACAACCCTGCCCAGGGTTTTCTGAACAAAGGATAACTAAGGAAAGGTTAGGTAGGCTTTAATATGAAATATTTGGCATCAGGTTGGAGTGCACTGATTTGTGTGGGAATAATTAGTGTAGAAAGGATTAACATTAGGTGCAGGAATATGGAACGGGCAGGATGAGGCAACGGCTTCACAGCACAAGATGCTGGGAGCATGCGTCAAAGTTTGATAAAAATTTTAGATACCAGCAAAGACTGCTGAGGAGGTGTTTGTGGTAGAGGTATTGTTCCTATTAATAACATTTTACGATGATGAATTATTTGTATCCATACTGCTTGAATACTTACGGTTTCTAGAAAAAAGCATCTTACACTTTGGGATAGTAATAATTAGAGTTTATAGCTATAAACGGCATCTTTTTCTTTTTTATGTTAGTGAGTTGCTGATTTCTGCCTACTCTGTGAATGTCATAGAGAGCTTGGAAATAATGCAAGTTATTGATGTCCGAATTGTACCAATTTTTTGTTGAATATTTACTGTAGTTATGGCAAGGCGATGGTGCTGCCCATGGCCCTGTAGGGGAGCTATGCGAAGCTGCCGTTTTGGGTGTCTCATTATGACAACCACCTGTTCCGTAACCATTCGCAATTTGAAAAAGTTTGTAATAATGTTATCCGGTCCTAGCAATTTTATTGTTAATCAATTTTGTTCCTTACATCGCTAAGTTGCACCACTCGGAGATATTTTTATTGTTTAGAGGCTCATCAACACAAGTGTACATAACCTCAAAACACCTTAGTGCCATGATGGAACACCCAAAAAGCCAACTTCAACTACGCCATGGTTGTTGCTTACCAATTAATTGTGGCGAGAAAACCTCTTAGAATGATATTGCTGTGTGTGTATGTGTGTGTGGACAAGCGTATTTCTATATAACATTTAATTGAAACAATTTGCATATTGTGTGGACAAACGTATTTCTATATAACATTTAATTGAAAAAATTTACGTGTTTTTTTTTTTTTTTTTTATATATATATATATATATATATATATATATATATATATATATTTTAAACTTTTTGAAAGGTCCTGAGAAGTGTTATTGAAAAGTTGCTGTAGTTGTTGAATCTGTGGTCATATAATTGGCGTTTAACTGTATGTGTTTCATTAAATGTTATGCCTTCCTTTAATTTTTTAAACCAATACAATACTTAAAACTGTTCCATTATTGTGTCATTTGTACTTTGACTTCTGATTTGCTTAAAGTTGGTCACTGATTCCATTTATTGTTGTTAGAAACTTGATGCTGTTACCTTATTTGCTGGCATTTAAGACTACTATTTTTATATATTTTTGGCCTTCAAAAATTGCTACGTACTTTTCTTATATGAAGGTGCGAAAATTTTTGGTAACCTAAAAATCGTTTGAAAATTAAGCTGTAAGCTGTGGAGTTGTGTGATGTTTCAAGGAATTAACTTTTTCGTCACACATGAAAACAAGTGCCCCATTTTTTTTTTTAAATTTACGGTACAAAATTCTGATGAGCATCATATTCATAACAGAGGACACTTCTACCTCGCAGCATAGCGGCGATCAATGCAGCTGGAGCGCGTACCTAGATCCTTTATCTCGCCAGCCCACAACTCTCGGGCAGAGAAAACGAGGATCTAGGTACCGTGTGCCTAGATCATTTGTCTGGCCAGCGCAAAACTCTCTCGAGCAGAGAAAACGAGGATCTAGGTACTGTACCACACATTCGTGTGTCTACTGTCTAGTACTAGGGTGGCAGGCGATAACAGTGCACAGAAATGTGATGACCTTGCAAGCAGTTGTAGCCCGGCATTGCCATGTAGCACGCGGCGTGACTCATCTGGCGTTGCCAAGTCGCGCACAGCTGCCGGCAACTGATGATGTCGCTGGCCACGTGTGTCGCTGTCGTGCATTTCCTTGGTTCTTGGGCGTCCGGAGGGTAGTAGTAGCCAGTTTTATTGGTTTGTGATTCTCCTATGATGTTTATATAATGGTAATAAATGCATTTAAAATATTTAATCTAAATTTTTAATGTTTCAAGCAAAAGAAAAAAAAAATATTTTTCTGCCGGGAATTTCATAATTTCTTCCCCCCCCCATGATTTTGTACCTTCGAAACGACTCTTCCTACATGCGAGGTCGTCCTGTATGCCGGCAAATACGGTAATTGTTAGGCACTTTTCTTCCTACTTCACCATTTCAATTCATTTGTTTTTTTTCACTTGAATTTATGAGGTTGCAACATACTTCTTTGTATAGTAAATGTAGTAAACAGTGTGTCGAATGTAACATAGGTACTGTAATTTTTAGCATGGTTGCTCTGCTTATTAATTTTATTACTGATAGAGTGCAGTGATTTCAAGGTTTTTATCTAAGTATGGTGCAGTTATTATTAAATATGTACTGTGCTAAAACCAGATTATCCATATAAAATACCTTTTTGGTAAGAAACCTGGGAAAATTATTTTTCAGCAGAATCTAAAGTTAATTACTAGCTTCATTTTACACTGTTAGGTACATGTGCCTTATTTAAATGGCAGCACACGTCAATATGTGTGCTCTCAGAAACATGTTATTTAAAATTCAAGAACAATTACAACTTGTCCGAACTGCGCCATTTGTGTCACTTCTAGCTACAGTTGTTTACTTCTGGTCTCGGTTCTTTACTTCTTGAAGCAGTTGTATATTTCTTGATGCAGGTGTTTACTTTTTGATGCAGTTGTTTACTTTTTGATGCAGTTGTTTACTTTTTGATGCAGTTGTT
>PNEQ01115428.1:0-18557 GCA_003012365.1 Medauroidea extradentata
ATGGCAGAAAACTACCGCCCTATGTAGTTTTCAAGCGCAAGACCTTGCCAAAGGAGAAGTTCCCACCCGGAATAATTGTGCGCGTCCAGGAAAAAGGGTGGATGTCCGAAGACCTAGTGAAGGACTGGCTCTCGTGCGTGTGGTGTCGACGGCCAGGGGGACCTCTACGAATGAAATCACTGCTCGTTCTAGACAGCTAACGAGGCCATCTTACGGAGGGCGTAAAGAAGCGGCTCCAGGAGGGGGAGACGGATTTGGCTGTCATACCAGGCTGTATGACGAGCATGCTACAGCCGCTCGACGTATGCATAAACCACCCCTTCAAAGTGCGCATGCGGCGTCTGTACAATGAGTGGATTCGGTCAAATCAGGAGACAACGAAATCCGGCCATCCGAAGAAAGCTTCACTGACAGAAGTGTGTCAGTGGATCCTTTCAGCATGGCGTGCCATCTCCGACGATTTAGTGAAGAAGAGCTTCAAGGTCACGGGTATCTCGTCGGAGATGGACGGCTCGGAAGACGACGCATTATGGAATGCACGAGATGAGGCAGATGACCCGGATGAACCAGGAGACGACGTGCGACAGAAGTGGCAACGAGGGAGAGTGACAGCGAGGCAAGCAGCGGGAGTGCATAGTGCATAAACGTATTTTTTGAACCTAAGATATACAATATTTTTAATATGTATGTGAAGTATTTCTTTGCAAGTGATTTTCATTGGTAGGTATTCTGTATTTAACTTCAGTTTTTTTATTAATGAACATAATTGGTAGGTATTCCGTACATGTAATGTTTTGCAAGTAAATTTTAATTGGTATTCTATCATGTTCTTTATTTACTGTAATGCACACGTTGCCGTGGGAGGAGGGGAGGGTATATATATTTTATGCCGCGGCTACACCAAACCACGCGCTAAAGTGTGTGTGCTAGATGACGGAACTGTGCTTTTAACAGCTGCATGAGTGTTTATTGTGATGTAAACATTCGGCGCCAAAAAAAATACGTAAATATCCCTTCCAAAAGAAGAAGCAAATGCCCTTTCAAAAGTACATATTGTGAGCAACACTCATTCTGGCAACACTGTAAGCTTGTTTTTGTCTCACACCACACTCGCCACTCCGCCATACTCTCTACTCTGCCGGCTGGCCTCGTGCATCTGACGCTACGCTAGCCTACTCCAAACGTTGCACGGGACCTGTTGTAAACAGAGCCAACTTGCATGTATGCTTTTATTGTATATTTGATTTACTTCCAAGAAAATTTACCATGTTTAATGGTTTCTTTTATAAACTGACCATAATATTCTCACTAATTAATATATTTGCTCTCGGATACAAGCAAAACACAAATAAATGTCAACATACTATTCTGTGTTAGTGGCCTGCCCTTATTTTCAACTCCGTACGGTATTTTGTTTAAAAAAAAAAATACCCTACGCCACCTTCGTAGTTCCAGAAAACATCTTGTGAGCGGTAGTTGCCGGGCCGCAGACGCCGCAACAGTATGTCTAGGGGAGGGGGGCGAGGGCCGGTTGGCCGCCGCCCGATGTTTGTTTTGTACGTGGGCCGTATACGAATGTTTTATTACGTGTGTTTATGTTCTGTTTTCAACTTTCGTGCAATAGAAAATGAATTAAAACAGTAAAGTAGAGTGTACTATGTTGACATATTCATCATTTTTTCAGGGGGGGGGAAATTTTTTTTTATCTCGCTTTTTGAGATCATATTTTTGGAAAAAAGGTGCGACCTATATCTGCATAAATACGGTATTTTTTTCTTCAGTTATTCGGAAAATTCAAATATTCGGCACACACCGTCCACAAACATGCCGGATAAGTGTTGGAGGAGTGTACTATGTTCCAATATCGGAAGAATCGGTCATTATCCCTCATTACTGTCCACCACTTGGCCGTAGCTGATGCTGTCACTTCGCAGTTTTTCTCATACTCCATAAATGCTATTATTTGCAAAGATTGCAGTGCTGTTGCGGTAACTTCATGTACATGTTGGGCTTTCTTGATATGTGACACTTTCAGGACAGTCTCGCCTTTAGCCTGTGTGGTGACATCGGCTTCGACAAGTATCTCCACCCAGCCACTTTCTTCTAATCATTTCCCTAAAATACGAAGAGCTGCTTGTTCTGTGTGCAGTGCACCCATCATCACAACAAACTTATCTTCGCTGTGAGTGTTTGGAAGGGAAAACTCTAAACTCTGCAGAAAAAAATATGATTTTAATTAAATTATTTTTGGTTAAAAGGCATGCAAAAATTGTGTAGGCTTAATTTAAATCAATCACAACATATTTTAAAACAGTATGAAGCTTTATAACGTAGTTGTTCATCGCTACTTAGCCTTTAATAATCCCACCATAAATATACATGGTAAGTTTCATGTTAAATTTTGCTAGCAAAGCAAACAAGTTCCAGGAAATGCAACTTAACAGGCCTACCTCACTTCTTTATCTGTCCTTCTCTTCCCTGCACGAGACAGGCATGCAGGCAGTGACATATTCAAGTGGTGAGGAGATGGAGGGGGTAACTCCCCCCACCCCCCTCCAAGAACCTGTATGTGTGTTTTTTTTTTATGAAGTAAATTGTTAAAATATATAAAGAATAAACATTACATTTATACAAATAAATATTTGCAAATAATATTCTACCATGCATACAGACTCACAAATGACTTAATATAAACACTCATATAATATGTACATTTTATGTGATCATAACTACAAATTTCAATGTTGTTAAATAACTCTTTCCCCTCTCTCAATTTCTTCCTTGCTCGAAAAGTGCTGTGTGCTGTGAGGATATATTTCCTGTTTTTTTTTGTAACGTCCCTTTTGACACTTTCTCAGTAGGAGGGCGAGTGGTCAGGTCGAAGAGAGACTGGTCATAAATAACAGCCCATAGCCGTGAGCTGAAAAGGGGAGGGGGGGCAGTGTGTCTTTACATTCTGTCAGTTACTAGTGTGCAGTGAATGAGTGACGGTTAGAAAAATGTTGGTTGTAAAGTGTTTTACGTTATGTTTTAATGTTGAATATGAACGAGGGAGATAGAAAAAATTACGTGTTTACACATTTTTAGTAAACTGTAGAAACATGAAGCAACAGGAGATGGCGATGCTGATACTATGACACAGGTTCAATTTGATTAGGTTCTTTATACAGTGAAAGCAATTTAAGGTCGTTCTAGATGGAAAAATTATAAAATTTATTTTGTTTGAAATAGCGTTAATTTATTAGTTGGTATTATAGTATTATGCTACTAGTGACTATATTATCTACCTAAGAACAATATTTTAGCGTGCATAGTTTTCCCATAACTACATGTCAAAATCAAAATTTCAACTTTACGGGAACATATGCCAACGAAACCTTAATAAATAACAGTAGTTAAATATTTAACACTGAACTAAGTTAATGTCGCTGGCTGTATGTTAACAGCTATAAAAATACAAAACAGTCAGTAGAAGCTCAGGATACCGTGCTTTGATAAACCACGCATTCAGCTATATCGCGGGGATGTCCGGAAACTTTACAATCCCACTATGTACTTCAAAGGGACATTTATTTTGCCGGACAAACGATCAAACGAGAGGGGTGGAGAAGGACCAAAGGCAGCGGACAGGAAGCGGTAATGCACGTGTTCAAAGTTTGTGACAGGCTGGATGTGTTTATTAGTAGCCAGGAGTCATGACGTCTGTGCTGTGCGGTGGTGCGGAAGGCCTCTTGTTAGGGATGGTAGGAGTGGAGGGGAAAGTATTGCTTGGAAGGGGAAAGGGGCAGAAAACTGGCGCTAGGGAATCCCCAGCCACTACGTGGGTGGGAAGTGATAGTCACAGTTGCCAACAAGAAATTAGGAAGTGATAGTCACAGCTGCCAACAAGAAATTATTGCGACCAGTTCAGTTTCTTATGTGGTGTGATGTCGCAGAAAAGAAAGGCTTATTCGCTGAAAGACAAGTTAAACATTATTGACATAACATAAACAATAGTAGTTTAACAGTTAAACTGGAATACTGTATTACAGTCAGCCCGCCTTATCTGCGGACTTCGTATCCGCGGTTTTCACAAACCGCAGTTGGAAAATGAGGGGAAAAACATAAAATATAAACATTAAATTCTTGAGAATTCATATTTTTGCATGCGCGTGTGCATAATTTCACGTACGAACTACTAGCATGCCACTCATGCATGAGAGAGCAGCTAGTTTCATGTTGTCAGCCACTGTTATCTACTCTGTTATGCAACGTGCTTGGTGCGCGCGGTATGTTTACCAGCTGTCAGTGGATGGTGCGGGCTGCAGGGGCAAGGAAGCGATGCAGTGTAGAATGTACGGGCGGCGGTACTTTACTTGTATAGATTTTATCGCTTGCCGCACGCTTCCAAAACTAAATGATTTGATATCTTCCGTGGGCTGCATCGCCTGCCCGCAAACTGCTTCCACACAGAACACATGCGTGTATTTAATTACATTATCTTGTTTGCCCGCTTGCCGCCCGCCAACACGTAGTGCACAGCCCTGAAGCGCCTCTACTGTGTGCAATTATACATGATTCCGTGGCCTGCAGCTTAATGTTTCCTAAAAAGAAATACTGTAGTGATCCTTTTAAACCGAAGAGAATATCGCAAAATTCTTACTTTGACTGACAAAATGAAAAAGCTACATATAATAAAAGACATATCTGTTGCAATTGGCCGCTGGTATGGGGGAAAAAAAGAGTATGCCGTTCCGAAAGTCTAGAAATAAAGCACGACAAATAGGATCAAATGTTAGTACTGCACCAAAAACAGCAAAAAAAAAATCTAGCTAAATTAATTTAATTGTAATCAGTGGCGCTGTATTTAAACAGAAATCGCGAAAACTATCCGTGTTTACCAGTGGAGTTAAATTTTTCAGTGACATTTGTGGAAGAAAAAAAAACTGCACAAATCTATTTTAGTGTAATCAGTGATGGCGTATTAAAAACGAAACTGCTAACAACGTTAAATATTTTATGTTTATGATCCGATTCTTTTCTGTAAATGATATGCACGTCATACAAGCATGAAATATTTAGAGACAAATGCAAAATATTCACACCCATGTAGTCGTAATTGTGCTTGTTCGACTGTTGTTTTGTGTAGTTGACAAAGATGAAGTACGCATTACACGCGAGAAATACTGTTATCAGATGCCATTCTATCAACGCTTGTGGAGACACACTCTGTCTGCCCAGCGCACGTCTGTGGCAGAGTAGGGTGAGTAGAGAGATAGCACGGCGGATCAGGCCCGTGCTTGTGTTGTAACGTCAGCAGTAGCCGACCACCTGACTCGTGCGCGCTGTTGCCAAGTCACTGCGACCGCTCACAGTGTGGCTGCAGCGGGCCGCTGTATCTAACTTGCGCCGCATTGCACACGCTACGTGTAATTTTTACGATATTTAAGTGTTGTGGGACACTTTACGAATATATTAAATATCTGTACCTCGCACAAATATAGTAGCATTTGAGATTAGGGGTTAACATTTTTTTATTAATTGTGTATAGTGGTTTATGTAGGTTATTAGGGTGTCTAGAATATACGCAGTTTTTGTTATCCGCTGATTTCCTGGAACGAAATACCGCTGATAAGGTGGGCCGACTTATAAAGGATGAAAGTTTACAGTGATATGGTGGCAAATAAGAACATTGCGGCGCTAAATAACACTTTATTAAAACATTTTTTTGTTCTTTCTGATCTATCTCGGTACAGCGCACATACGCTATAGCGCGGGTTAGATGTATGTCTCCCGACATGAGCTCTTTATCAAGCTTCTACTATACCTTAACTCACCTTGATGTCTCGTAAAATAAGAACAACAACCACCCCAATATCTACCAGTACAGCGCTCAGTTCGTATCTGTACTTAACTGACTTGTTAAGCATAACAACAACATTAACTCACTGATCTAACCCCTGATCAAACCTATATTCGTCCATTGCATTCCTCAGATTGTTAACTGCACTAAAACATCTTCATCTTTACCACATTATTTCATAACCACCATCGCAGTTCCTGATTACATAATACCACTTAAATAAAGCAGGGTCACCATCTCAGGCCCCTATAACTTCTCATATTCACCTAATACCTCATTAACTCTCAATAGATCGTAAAAACAGCACGAGACTTACTCCTCTCTCTTCCAGATACAAGTATCACTGTAAACAAAGTATCACTGTAAACAAACAATAAATCGACTCACAAAAAATATTACATGGCCCTTATTTACTTTACTTGACCTGGCCAATATCCAAACTGTAAAACATGATAGTAAGCAGGCTATCTCCACTGTGACAAATAAAACAAACTATGTTACTCGTCGCTAAACCCACATAAACAACCAAAAATAAATTTCTATGTCTCTATTCAATTCCAGAAAAAGTAAACAATCGCCTTAACCATCACCTCCTTAGATGTAGAAGGTCGTGATTCTACTGACCATTTATCACTTGTATCCCTTTTCTCAATTACTATTGACAAATACGCCCCTGTTTGTACTAGCCTATTTCACAACTTTCATTCCTTATACATGGGCAAAACAATGAAAAAAGAGCTAAATCATTTCCAAAGTGACACAAAAATATATAAAAAAAAATTCTATTCAGTTAAAAACAATTAAACCATAGCCTTAAACATTAACTGTGTTCTCTGTTATTATGTTATTATTGTACTTAATACTACTTAATCTAAACATACAACATGCATCTTGACTTACTACTATACCAATGTAAACAAAGCAAATGATGTGGATCTACTACCTGCCACAACACAACACACATTAATCCAGTTTATCAGAGAAAAAACAAACCTGTCAGGTGTGCCAGGATTAATAATAAAAAAAATTATTAACCCAAGAGACCACGACTAAGTTCACATTAACCCTGAGAAACTTATCGGGGCCTCACACCAAATGTTAAAGGGGAAAAAAATATAAAATAAAAATAAATAAGTAATGTGTAAGAAAGTAGGGGATTTCAATCTTACAGTCTGTCTCATTGTGTCGAAACCAAACGTTAAAATGTGGGAGGAGGGGAAGTAACAATGTTAGCTTTTAAAGTATTAAGGGTATGTTATAACATATGAAGAATGTGATTGTCAGGCTAAACCTAATGCCTGTTGACTACCACCAGATTATTATACAGTGAAAATGTTCAAAGTGTTAAAAAGAGTTAATGTTTAATAAAGTGAGCCTTCTATATGTGTATAAAAATGTAGAAATATAAGAGTGGATGTTAACAGGTAACACAAGTAAATAAATAAATAGAGTACCTATAGGTTAAGTACAGTAGAACATCGATTATTCCCAACACGATCATCCAATTTGCGGATTATCCGCAATTTTTTATCATGCAAATTATTTTTTACAATGTAACAATTTTTTTTTTATTGCGCCTGTGAAATTCTGGTTACTTCAGAAGTTTGTGTCTATATAATCGGTTAAGGATTCACATTCGCATTTGTGCTTATTAATATACAGTATGGCACACTTGTTTTCATTTGTTTGAAGTAGTAGGCTATTTTAATTTGAACGATCTGTCCTCTCCTGCGCGCTTGTCCATGTGAGCGGAGTGTACATTCCTACACGGCAGCGAGGCGACAGCACACGTGAGCAGAGCGCAGCTTTGTTTATAGAGGTCAGCGCGCGTGCACACACGGCAGTTGATGGATTATGTCGTAGAATTTGGCGGGCAGTAGCACTGTTGTAAAACGTTAGTGTTTGGAATCATGTCGCGAACTGTACAAAAACTTGAAGCGAGTGGTATTAACCAAAGTAAAATTTAAATTATAGAAAGGTTTCGGTTCGAGGAAACAATTACAAAACTTGCAGATACGAAGTTTAAAAACACTACAGTACGAGACATCGTGTTCAGTCGCATGTCAAAACAAATGGCCCGTATTTTTGATAAAATTTACCATTCATAACTTTAATGTCCATTATATTTGTGACACAGACCACTTTTGCCTCGCAGCGACACGTGTGTCGTTAGCCGATAAATACAACTGGAGCACGGATCTAGATCAATTCTCTCGTCAGCAAGACTTGGGCGGAGAAAACTAGGATCTGGGTACCGTATATTTGTGAGTGACCCTACTTGTCAAGTAGAAAATAATCTTGAAATCTGGAAAATAATTAATATACCGTAACTTTTATTAACAATTGCATTTACGTAACTTTTGATTAACAATTACATTTACATATTTTCTTCTTTGCGCGCATGTGTAAAAGCGGCATAAATAATTTATTTTTTTCAATTGAGCGCTATGTTTACCAGAGGTGGCTGAGTAGCTGGCGGCTGGCCGGGCGGCAGAAACAGCTTGCAGGCATGCGATGACCTTGCAAGGTGAAGCTGTTTGCCAAGTAGGCCTAGCGCACGATGGGCAGCAGCTGCTGCGTGCTTTGTCCGCCGCCGTACATTGCGAATTATTCCGGTGTCTATGCGCCCCATAAAACCACTTACTTTATTCCCTTCAACTAAATTTTTTTTCTAAAGGATAAAAGTTTTATTTCAGCTAGAGATGAATATTTCCCCCCCCCCCCCAAGGTTTTGTACCTTCTAAAATCATGACTCGTTTCATGTGTGGGGTCGTATTTAATGGCGACAAATACAGTACAATATATTGTATGTTATTTCTTTTTTTTTTTTTTTTTTTTCATTAAAGTTGTGTTTCAGGGCATACGTCTGACTGACGTGCAGCAGTCAGATAATTGCAGAGACTGCTACGTGGTAGCAGATAAGATAGCAACAACTCCCGTTGATAATAACCATGTCTGAGTAATGGCACCAGATAAGATAAACTAATGACTCGATCAACTGTGAAATTCGGTTATCCGACTGTCTCGTCCCCTGCATTTCCGCGGATAATAGAGGTTAAACTGCATGTGCAACTATATACAGTGTATCCATGGTGATTGTATGTAAACATTACCAGGGCTGCCAACTATGGCTAGCCATTCATCAAGTCTTATGTCAACAAAACAAATAATTTAGTCAGTAGTATGACTACTATCCAACACCAGTTCACATGGGGGCATAAATTCTTCAGCAAGTGTCCATAACCTCAATTGCCACAAACAGTGAGCAGAGCAACTCATAAGGGGGGACAAACTATCTGCTTCACTCTTATTTAACCTTAAAACACCATGGGCTCATCCACAAAAATAAATGAGAAACTAAAATTAAATGCCCATACCAAGTATCCACATCAAAACAACAACATTGAATAAATAAAGAGGGGGGTGGTTATCAAATGTAAACAAATCATCTATAACTCTCAAAAGGGGGTAAAGAAAGTTAAACGCAACAATAAGTAAGGGGTAAACGTAGCTGAGATATTAAATCAAATGACAAATATTCATAATAGAAATTATTAAGGGGTACTGGAAATCGTTACAGTGAAGGATTAGTGGGACCTTATGTGTGGTGTCTTTTCGCATGTGAACATAATATTAAAATCTGTAGGTCCTACATAAACTACCTCTTTGTAGCATGAGGAAACAAATTATTTATCCAAAAAAAGTTATTTTACTAAACTATTCAAAACAATTATGTACTACTATTGTTGACAGCAGGGAAAACTTCTTAACTAAAACACAAATTTTTGTTTTCGGAACGACAGTTATTTATTTACCTTAGAATCTTTAAAAAGAACAAACAATCAAACAGTTTAAAAAATAATCAATTCCAATTAACAGGACTGTGCGATTACTTCTTTACCATAACTAACAACAACAAAAAAAATTATGAAGAGCGGCCTCACACAGCCTTAAATAAAATAGCGTCAATACATTCCACCCTATATAGTGAACAGTAACAAAACTAGAATTTGACAGTAGTTATCTCTCATTAAGACAGAACCGTGTCTATTACTTCACAAACAAAACATACTTCTCTAGCATCTATACCAGACAACTCTAAATCCCATGGTATACTTGTAGTACAGTCAACGATATACCCAAACCGAAACCAAACAAAAAGTTAAGTGAAACACAGTTACTGATCAGCTCGATGCAAATAATACAATTAAACTTTGACGAAATAAAAAAAAAAACATGTCGCGTCTTCTGACAGAAAATTTTAGGTTTTAACTCGCAACATCTTACGCCGATTGCCTCTCCTTGCACCACTACAGTGTGCTACAGTCTTCAACACGTTTACCAACTACAGCTGAACCCCGCTACTACGACATCGGCAAGTACGACAACAACGCAACTACGACAATATTCTCAATACCCTTCAAAAAAAATTTTAAAAATTAAAATCGAAAAGTGCATTTATTAAAAATACTGTTTCAAGTAGGAAAGATGTTTTAAAATACGTCTGTAAGCATGCAATAATAATAGAGGTGGTGTCCGTTAATAAATATGTCGTAGCTATTAAAGAAAAAAAATCGGCGAAAAACTCAAAACGTCTGCTGACATACATGTGCGCCGCGCACCTAGATAGGTAGGCTGCGTGCCTGGTAAGTTAGACTGTGCACACAACACCGAAGATAAGCAGGTAATGTGATGACGCATTTCTCTTCCGTCCTCTTTCTCCCTCTCCGTTTCTGCTCCTACTCACACCACGCGCACTGTCTACAATTTTTAATTTATATTCACTGCTTTTCATAGTTGAAATTTCGGGAGAAAATACACCCAGTAATTGCGCAATGTTTTTTTTTTATTTTTTTTTTATTTCAGCGTGATCGGGAAACATTTTTGCTTTAATAGAACAAAATTGTAGGAAATGTTTAGGCACTTTGTATATTATTTAATCAAACGTAAAGATGCCGTACAAATAAAATATTACTGAGTTTAATTTTACCATGAATTTGCGTAACAACACGCTGAAAATATATTATTGTGCGCTAAAAAATTAACGTTGCTACATTCAACACTTTACTTTACTACGCCCGAGACCAAAAATATGTCGCATTACATTCACGCAACTCATTTTCCTTGCCGACAAGAAGTTGCGTTTATATTTCTGTGGTTTATTTTTATTTTCTGGTGAGCAGAGAAGTCGAATTAATACGTCTGGGGTAGGTATTGTTTTTATTTTGGTCTGCACGCAGTCGGCAAGTTACGTCGCGCACTGTAAATTTTTCTTGATTTTAAAAAAATGGGTTTATTATATTGTACAATCCTGTAGAAGCGTTTAACGTAACAGAAATATAAGTATCGAGCGTTTAAACACATTACAATTGTAAAATATTTCCAGTACGCAACACTAATATTATACTACACAGACAGGCAGTCGCCAGTCAGGCACGAGCTGTGCCGTATAAGCTAACGGCGCATGAAGCGCCCCAGTGGACAGCTCAGAAACTAAGACTTATAGCTCCGTCAGAATGCGCTACAGTACAAGCTCTTTAGTTGCAGACACTTGGCACAGAGCGCAGCACACTCGTGTCGATATTCGTCACTCGTGCCGCTGCGGGCCTCCCGCCATCGCCGTTTTCAATTTTATTTCTATCTTTCAACATGAATTGGGGAGGGTATTATAGGCTTATCTAGTATCAAAATCTTTAGAAAAAGTCTGCGTTTAATATAAAAACATTACTTTGTTTTAAAAAACCGTGTTATTAACTACGACAACGACGCAACTACGACAAAATTCTCGAGAATTATCGCTCTTCGTAGTTGCGGGGCTCCACTGTAACCTGTAAACACCTCCGGGCTTCTCTCACCGCTCTATCGCACATGTCACATCCTACCGCTGTCAACGGCTACTCCTGACTACTACTACATTAAAACTGGCAAAACGTCTTATTCACTAACTAACACTAAAGATAATATTCAGCTTATATCAAAGTTCATCCAACCGCAAAACACACACACACAAACACGCACGCGCACACACACACACAGACACACACAAAGACTGCCAAGTCAAACGTGAGCGCCAATGAAGTAAAAAGTGAGTATTATAAAATGTACTCCATGTAAATCAAAGAGAATCACTTGAATGCATGTACAGATGATGCAGCCATAACACCTGGTGGCATTTTCAGAGTATCTGACAAAATGATGTGTTGTGTGACAAATTTGGAACTATGGAAATGTTCCAAAACCTTGTAAGTTCAATTTAAAAGTTACGTGTTCCAGCAACAAAAAATATTTAGAAGAAAAAAAATTTGATAATTACATTGATTAGAAACATATAAAACAAAGAGAATCCCAGGTATGCATGAATTTATAATACCTGGATAGCATTTTTAGAGTAGCTGACTAAATTATTTGCCAAAACGCTGTAAGTGCCATTAAAGAAAATGTACTGGAGAGTGAAAAATGTCATTCACACCTAATACAAAGTACATAAAATAAATACAGTAAACTCCCGATTATCCGTGTTAATTGGTGCTACGCCACGCATGGATAATCGGGAAACAAGGATAACCCGAAAATAACACATCTATATATATATAAAAATGAAAGCTGACTGATTGACTGACTGACTGACTGACATATCAAACTGCAGCCCAAACCATTAGATCTAGAATCGTGAAATTTTTTGTGGGGGTTCCCTTCAGGTCGTAGGCGAGCACTAAGAAGGGATTTTTCGAAATTCGACCTCTAAGGGGGTGAAAAGGGGTGAAATGTGTTTACGATGAAACGTCGATAGATCTCGAACCCGACGGCCAATCATCGTGAGTTTTACTTTAATAGGACACTCGTAAAAATGCATATTAGCCAATTTAAGGATTTTTCGAAGTTCAACATTTAAGGGGCTGAAAAGACCTTAAATGTGTTTCCAATCAACTATTGATATCTATCGAACCCTTCGGGATAGAGAGTTGATATTCACTTCAAAATATTGCTTACGTAAATACCTAAAAAGTAGTCTTAGGTTTTTTTGAAATTCGACCCCCAGGCAGTAAAAAGGGGCAAAATGTGTTTTTAATGAATCGTCTTTATCTTTGAAACACAATTGGCTATCGCCGTGATTATAACTTTAATTGGTTACTTTTACAAATGTCTATGACAGGACTCAAAGACGTTTCGAAATTCTTTATTTAAAGGGGTGAAAATACGTGAAATGTGTTTTCGATTATCCTTCCATATCTATCGAATCAATCGAGATATCGAAGTGCTCTTTGCTTTAAATTGGTGCTTTTGTAATATCCCAAGTACCATTTAAAATATATTTTCTGAATTCGGCCCTAAACTGGTTAAAAAAGGGGTAATATGAGTTTTCGACTCACATTCGATATATATCGATCCCATAGTTTTTTATAAGGCAACGTGATTTTTGTTTAGGATTGATGCTTACTCAAATACCTAAAAAGTAATTTCAGGAATTTTCGAAATTCGCTACCTAAGCACGTGAAAAGGGGTGAAAAGCGTTTTCAATCAATCGTCGATATATCTTGAACCAAGCGGGCTAATGTTGTGTTTTTTATGTCTACGAGATACCAATAAAGAATTCTAAAACGCGATTCAAGGGTTTTTTGAAATTTACTCTCTTAAGTGGTGAAAAGACCTTGAACGTGTTTTACATAAATCCTCGATATCTATCGAACCCGTCGAGATATACAATTAATTTTTGCTTCAGGATGATGGTTACAGAAATTATCGCAAAACGGTTTTCAGATTTTTCGAAATTTGATTTCTCAATGCCGTGCAGGGGTGATTTGTTGTTGTTGTTTTTTTTTTTTTTTTTTTGTGGATGGCCGATTTTGATTCGACTGAATGGGCTAGCGATGTGATTTACACTTCAGTTGGATACTTATGCAAATGTCTAAGATGTGTGTTTAAAATATTTAGAAATTTGACACCCAAAATGATGAAAAAGCACAAAATTTGTTTTCCATCAACCCACGATATCTATCTAACCAGTAGCGATATTGAGGTGTTGTTCGCTTACGTAAATATTTGGAAAAATTGGAATATAATTTTTTTTATAAGAAACTTGATTATTAAGAATAAAACTAAGTTGGTCAATATTCAAGGCAGACGATCCGAAAAGCAGGAACGAGCAGCGAGAAACAACCTATACTCTACAGTAACCTATCGATACGTGGTGTTGTACAACCTCTATGAGCCCAGGACACAGATATATATATTTTTTATACATTTTATTTTCATGAATTATTTCTACGTTACGTGACGCAGTTGTTTGTTACTCAGGTCTAAATTCCGGGAGGTTCTGGGCTCAAATTTCTTTAAAAGCTGCGTGCGAACGTTCAATTCTGACACGTAAAAACTACAAGGCAGATCGAATTAGTGCAATTTACACGTAGTCTTTAAAAGGGGTAAAATTGCAGTTCGCTTTCCACTTAGGTTCCTCTACAATATCAGCTGACATATCGTCGGTATACTGCCAAAAGTGATTAAGTCATAAATGCTATTTCGTTTAAAAACAGTATTAAATTGTTGATATTAACAAAATTTGGTATGTTACTACACTGCGACACAACAGTATGAAACGACGAATAGACTTTAATCTTGGGAAATTGTTCGTGAACAACATATACATATTCCTAGCATTTTTATAATATTATCTCATTTTGACTTTGTCACTTTTGGCAGTAAACCGACGATATATTATCTCCCTAATCTCAGGTTTGGGGCACCAAATACGTTTCCGCGAAACCTTTACCCACTGAAACTTTGTAATGTCAATAAAGTTAAAGTGAATATTTTGAAAATATATAATTGAGGGCACCGTCACCAATGGTTGTGCACAGGGTAAACAGATGTTTCTCATTCGATTAACCTCTTACCTTAGGTGTCTGTAACTACCCCACATCGTCAAATTGGCAGGGCTATAAATAAGGCCCAGGCAAAGTCACTGTTAGTGGCAGGGACAAACTTAAGACTGCTTTTCGCGTGGACAGTTATAGTTACTTATCCTGCTGCAGAATTAGTTCAACTAGCCGCTTGGACATTCTAACACTTGATGACTGAAGTACCAATCTTGTGTACAAAGAAGTTTTTAAATAAAAGTAAATATTATCAGTTACGAATAATACTCGCGAGCAAAGCCGCGGGGGACTGCTAGTGTTAGTATAAAAATGTAAAAAAAAAGTGAATTTATAAATAACTAACTCAAATACCATAATAAGTAATGGTTTTACCTACAAATAACGTCTTTGACAACATTTTCACCAAAATAAATAAAAGAATGTCTGGGGTGCACGGTAAAAACGAGAAAAAATTATGTTAAAATTTTGTTTATCCACTTTTGCGCAATCTCGATAATCCATTCTTGCGCGCAGACGTTGACACTCTTACGTTCCAAAAATGTTTGTTTTACAAAAATTTTGGTTTTTACAATGTTCAAAGTCGCACGGATAATCCAAAAACCGGTTAATCGGTGCACGGATAATCGGGAGTTTACTGTAGTATCATTTGAATACAAAACATTTTTAGTTCACTGTTCAGTTGCACATTGTTAATGGGTTTCAGGCACTACTTTTAGTTGTACATCTAATAAATGCTCCCTTGTATAGCTAGTTACGAAGTCCACCATGTTTCTTATGTCTTGTTTCTTGTTATCAGGCAGGCCTGATGTAGTCCTGGACACAACCAATGGGAAGTTTTAGAAATCTGTTGATGTAATGCCAGGTTTCAGGATGTTGATAGGATCTGACCATGCCGCAATATCACTGCAACTTGTTGCTATGAAAATGTCATCAAAACTTTCTGAAGATAATTTTTTTTGAGAAGCAGAAGATAATCTCAGTTTTGTAGTGGAAATTTTTTGGTCAGCCAATGTCCTGAGGTTTATAAACTAAGTTATAACAATCACCATGGATGGATTTTCTATAGCTGATTCAGCAATGATATTTACAATATCTATTAACGTGAAAACTGTGAATCGTTTCTTGCGCCGCTCAATGACAGCCAAGTCCCGAACACAGTCCAAGAGCGTGTGGACTTTGACTGAGAATTTGTGGATGATCTTTGTAAAAATCCCTTTCAACATGAGTGTCGGGTACATAGCAAGTAGAATCTGGATTCTTTTTTTGACTTGCGCAATTATAAGACCACAACACTAACTTCTTCTTCTGTGCCTGTACTTCTGTTGTACAGTATGTGAAATGACAATGAGCAGCCAATGACCCTTTACTTCGGCATTTTCCGTCCACACATATGGTTCCTCTTATTTTGACCAAATCATGTATACCAAGATTTTGACATGTTGTCTGCCTGAAATAATACATTTCAGTGTGTGTTAACTGTACAAGATACAGTTTCTCCTACATATAAAATGAAGCAATGGATATATTACTGTACAACTGCACACTGTGTTAAACATGTTTATAATACACATCTCTCCAGGCCTTTTCAGACATACACAACTCATTGAGATTTCCGTGCAGAAATATACAGTTTACCAGAATTCCGCTACTTCTATTGTACCTTTTTATTCCACTTTTCTTCATTACGTTTTTGTTTCTTACAACATTCGTTATCAATATTCATCATTACAAGCTATTTTTGTAACTGTTTTACACCGCGTAACACTATAGAACAACCCTTCTACGAACATACACCAGAAAGAACACACTGTCGAAAGACACATATAAGGAGGACGCAGATTACAACAACACCACCATGCACATTTTGAGATGCACCTTGCATATTTCGTTATTTGGAGCGCCACTGCCTGCACAACTTTTCCCCAAGTGGAAAAGCATGGCAGTTACAACCTTTTAATGTAGAAAAGCACATATATATCCTATTTTGGCACTTACAACGTTTTGGCATGGCTCACTTCATATATATATTTATATATATGTGTGCGTGTGTGTATGTATAAGGTATATAAATTAGTGGTAAAGTAATTATAAGAAATATAATAAACTAGTTATAAGAGTTATTTTCAATGAACAGAAACAGTGTATAAAGATAGTTATATAACTTCGTAAATAATTAAGTGGTATAATCGAACGGACTGCGATAATGAAGGTATACATACAGGAGGTTGGAGCACTCAAGCCGCCACACACGCGCTTGCATTCCTGCCTCTCCGGACGTAACGAGTACACTCCCCAATATAACCAATAGGTCATTTTAAAGCTGAAAGTATGTGCTACAAAATATACTGGAAGTGTTTTTATTTATTTTACTTATTAAAAAAACTGCAGAACGAGAAGTATACATTTAGACTTAAAGAATAAAATTTTTTTATGTTCATGATTTGATAATGCCTAAATCATTAACACTAGAGAAAACATTGATGTGAACAAAATTAAATAACAGTTCTTTTACAACAAAATACGCAATGGAATTACTGGTTTTGGCAATTGTTTACATACTTACAAGCAATTCTGTAAAAGTCTACATTTTCAAACTTCCGAGGGGGGCGGTGGGAAGCACAAGGGGGAGAAGCGGGGATTTTTGAGGAAATACGTCTCTCATGACTAAAAACCTTCATTTCCTGGGCTATTATGTAACCTCGTAGATCATGCCCATAAATCTCCTGGAGCACTATACCAAATAAAAAATGTACACAAATCCATAAAAAGCTAAAATACATACTAATAATTCAGATATAAATATATCAGCAAAGCAATTTGGGAAAGGAATACAGTAGAACCCCAATTTTAATAGTATTGGATTTTGCAAACCAGCTATTTTACGAGTCAATGTTCAGGAACTGCCAAAAATTTTTTATACATGGTTAACTGAAAAAAAAAAAAAAAAAATTTAATCAAAAATTTGTTACAAATATGTTCCTACATAACAATATAATATGTGGTTAGTTGCGGTACTACTTGTAACTGCCGTGTTGTTAAATGAAAAACAAAAGAGAAATTAGAGGAGTACCGCCAGCACCAGCCGACGAGACACAAATAAAACAAGCTCGCCTCGAGCTCTCTAGCCGAGCGCTAGATGAGGTGGTGAGGAGGAGTGGTAGGGTGGAGAACGTGTGAGGGGGGAGACAAAAACACAAATGAGGCAGACAGGGGGGAGGTGTAACAAGGAGAGAGAGGGAGAATTATACATAGACTGAGCCCACCTTGAATATAGAGTTTGTACACAACACTTTATGAGCTCCAGAAGGCCCTGGATCTAAAGAATGCCAGAAACAACTGCTCCAGCATAGAGACAGCACCATCAAATAGTCCCATACTGGTACAAGAACAACCTCCAAGGTTGCCTCCGCAATTTCAGCCTAATGTCATTGCACCACTAGAATCTCGGCGCAGCAATCTACAGGAAGGTTAGGCACACAAACAAAACAATTTTATGTAACTGACAAACAAACCCCTCCAAATGGGAACTCAACATAGCACAAACAAACCCAAAACATCAAATAAAGTCAGGAGAGCAATTAAAATTTGAACGAAATGGTTTGCATATTACCATACAAAACTTCATATCACAAACTCCTAAAACAACTTCCAAGAATTGAAACATTGCACACATTTGCTATAAAACACAGTCTATTATTTTACCTATAAAATATTGTTTTGTCACACCTGACAAATATAAATACACATTATGTAGGGACCTCTACCGAAGACAGCCTTCTCACTTTTCTCAACAACCTCAACTCCCACAGCCCATTAAAATTCACCTGGAACTATTCAAAATT
>PNEQ01115428.1:18657-37554 GCA_003012365.1 Medauroidea extradentata
AACTGTCCATACCAAACCAACCAATAGCCTGCAGTACCTCCACTTTGACAGCTACCACCCATACCACGCTAAGAAATCCCTGCCATACAGCCTCGCTACCAGAGCCAAACACATATGTTCCACCCAAACAGACCTTAACAAACAGTGTGAACAAATAGCCAAGGCCTTCATAAACAGAGGTTACCCGAAATCATTGGTACATGAACAAATACAGCGAGCCACTACAACTAGTGACGACTCAACCAAGCTTGGCAATTCTGAAATCCCCCTGGTTGTCCCATACCACTAAGGTCTGCACAAACTCAAAACAATACTGAACTGTGGGCACAAAATCCTGACCTCCTCACCACTCGCCCAAAACTTGCTCACTAAACCACCAAGGCTGGTATTCAAACGTCCCCCCAACCTCCGTAACAAACTGGTTCGCCCCAAACTGCCAGCCATTACCATATTGGATGATAGAACCACCCCCAGGGGTTCTCACACATGTTATAAACCACGATGCGGCTCCTGTGCAATACATAAACCTTCCACATCATTCAATAGCAGACAGACTAATCAAACCTACTCCATACCAGGAAGTTACAACTGTGCAACTGAAAACCTCATCTACCAGCTACTGTGCACTCACTGCAATGCAAAGTATATCGGCCTAACCACCAACACTCTCAGACAGAGGATGAATGGCCACAGAGCTGACACCAAAAAAGCCATAGCTGGAGCGGAGGTTGATCCACATGAGAAGCCAGTTGCTGCACATGCAGCACTTCATAACTCCAACTTTGATTCCTGTTGTACAACCAGAGTGGTGAGGGCCCTACCACAGTTGAATAACAAAAACAAAGCAGAATTAAGACGCTGGGAACTGGCACATCAATACATTACAAAATCCCGACAGCCACCTGGCCTTAACCTCAGATAACAAACCCTCATTTCAAATTTCCAGCCGCACCTTAGTTCGCCCTCTGGCCGCTAGGTGTACTGATTACCAACCACCGCTGGACAATAGACTTCAGTGTGCCTCCACTCACCTGATGAAGCAGATGTAGTCTGCGAAACGTTGTGACCGCGCGTCCGCGGAGAAATGTGTTTGTCCTATGTGTGTGTGTTTCTATCTGCAAGTACCATCCTGTGAGTACTTGTGCAAAACTCTTTTTGTTTTAATTGTAATTACAACTAACTTAATATTACCCCTTAAAATAAAATCCTGCAGGACTACACAAATCTAACAGGTCTCCTAAATAACATGATTATAGCACACACAGTGCAGAATCGTCTAGAAATAAAGGATAACACTTCCACCTGTAAGAAAAGAAAATTAAATAAAATGCCATAATCAATCAACAAATTAAAAACACCAAACAAAGTTCTTCCAAGCGTCTGGGAATGCTGGCAGCCTTTTGCCACTCAAGGCTTGAGGTGCACAATGTGGGACTTCCTGTAAACCCTTCCATCCGACATGCGTACCAATAAGACTGTATTAGGTCCTAACAGCCGGTGGAGGCACGATCCAGAGTAGGAAGTGAGCAGTTTTCCACTCAATTTGTTTGACCTAGATGGAAGTTTGAAATCGTGGCACATAACAAGATCGCCAATCTTCTATGGACAAGCAACCCTACCAGCATTAACTCTTTTTGCCAATTCCTTTTTGGCAGCCAACAAATCGGGCGTGTTTGCTCCCTGCCCAGAAACATCCTGGTAGGAGTCTCTCCCGTCATGCCATGCGCCACGTCGTTGAACCCAACATTGAGGTGGTCTAAATTCTCATTCATTGTACAGAGCAGTCAAAGAAAATTTCAAATTGTTATTGAAACATTCAACCTTAATTCCCTTCTGGAAGTAAGGGCTGCTGTTATAAAACTAATGACCCAACAAAAACCTATATCTTTGAAGGTCACCGGGTGAAAATAGAAGGCATTGTCGGACATCAGATTAACCGGAGCTGAAAAAAAAACACCTTATCAGTTAATGCCTTGACTATGGACGGAGCCTTGAGATTCCTGATAGGAAGTAGAAACACAAACCTAGAGAAGCCATTCAATACTACAAAGATGTACATATTCAACTCTTAGTTCTCACCAACGGACCAAAAACATCAAAATGGACAGTCTCCCAAGGATAAGACGTGTCATCCACAGAATACAACCCCAACTGGGAATTCTACGGCAGTGGTCTGCTGACAATCAGACACACCCTAACAAAGTCCCTCACATCACATTTCAAGCTCTCTCAAAAGAAATGTAACGAGATCATCTTCTCCATCCTTTTCATCCCTAGATGGCCTCCAAACACTGAAGAATGGTGATAGCATAAGACAGTGTCTATAGCACTCGAGGGCAACCAACGTAGATGCATGTCCATTTCTTCCTTTGTAGGTCAAAAGGCCATGCTTAACAACCAAAGGGACGTCCAACAAATGTCTAATCTCTCATCTCTTATGCCCACACAGAATGCATCCTTCTCCTGCCCCTCAGCCAATCCTTGGAACAAGTTAGGAGAACTAGCAAACTCTGCCAACAACTCCTGAACATATGCAACAGTGTATCAAGAACCACGTTGCCCGAATTTGGCACGTGTTGTACCTTAAAGCGGAACTTGGTCAGCATGTATGCCTGCATAACCTACTTTCAAAAGTTGTTACGATGGCAGAGCAGCCAACTCAGGGCCTGATTGTCGGTGAATAAATAAAATTTGACAGCTTCCAAATAGACTAAGAACTGGTGGTCTCAAAAACACAAGTGAGCGCTCCCTTCTTGAAGGTGCTCAGTCATCTCTCCCGACTCTGACAGCAGTCGACTGGCAGAGGCAACTGGGGCAGTGGCATCTCAACGCTGACCCAGGGCTGCCTCAAAGGCGATCGACATGGCATTACTTAAGAGGACAAAGTGCAGGTCAAAATTCGCTAGATGAAGCACTTCTGCATTAGCCAAACTAAACTTCAGATGTTCAAAGGCTCGTTGCTGATCCTGATGGAATTTATCTATTCTAAAATCGTATTCGACTCATCACTACTTCAAACTGCACCTTTTTAACTCTGGACTTGTACGCCGCTCTTGTACTCCCAGTCCTGACTGTTTTCTCGGACACTGGAACCTATAATGGCCTTCCTTGCCACACCTGAAGCAACACCCATGCTCTATAACAATTGCCTTCTGAGGACATTCTTCCCTACTATCTCCTCGTTCAAGGCAATTTACAGAGTCACTACTTTCTATCTCCTTCGGCCTTTGCTCGAGGCGTGCCTCGGCACCGACTCATCCACTCCCTTGGAGGTCGTCATGGCTAACAACCTACCAGACACTCTCTTTTTTACTCCCACATGTTCTTTTGCTGGAAGGGAAGCTGCAAAATCTGTCAGTTGAAATTGTGGTCGTTCTTGGCTGCAAGGATTCTCAAGGGAGGACAGAGTTGGACATTCATACCTGTGAAACCTGGCTTAGGGCGTCATATTCTCACATATCAACACCACTAAATCTGCTTCAGAGCAAGGAAAATTTAACACCCAGTTATAATTAATGATAGACTGTACAAAGGTCGTAACGGACTCATTCACACCCTGGAAATTACATAATTAACTTAGTTTCTTTACGCTCCCACGTTCTGGTCGACCCAGTTGACTGTAAAAACTAAAGTTGAAAACAAAAACAGTTACCTGAGTCGATAATGTCTGACATCCTTAAGCCAGCGTTAAGAGTTGTATAACTGTCATTTTTTCCTCGACTCCATCGTCAGCATCCACCAAATAAGCAATTAATTCTTTCCCACTCAGAGTTTATAAGTGTGCAGTTATGCTGTTCAAAGTCATAATGCTGGCCGTTACTACACATTATACCATGAACTGCCAATAACCCTGCCTATAAACCTAACTCCTATGAACATGGGAAATAATATTCAGTAAGAAAAAATCATATACAAACCAAATATAGAGTAAAACTACCATATTTCCCTCTCTGTAAAGGGAAGTACAGGATGGCAAAAGGAAAGTGAATCCAGAAGTAAGGTCCCCACTCGCTGTGTAATTTCACTATTATATCAAAGGAAATAATTTTGATTGAGCTTAAGAGTTGCGCAAATATTTTGTGCAATATTTGGTAAGACTTACCCAAAATCTAAACAACTGGGGCAGTTATGCCCTTATCAAAGGGATTGGAACTGCAAACTACCAAAAACTATCCAGATTCACAAAACCACTACATTGATCATAAACTAGCCATGTGTGCCAACTTTACACTCATACTATATTTCTAACCCGACATAATCAACCAAACAAGCAACCAAACTGAAATAAACAGAGTGAGTGGCCTGATGAGGGAATAGGGTAGGTAAAAGGCTCAAGAAAGGTACGTATCACATGGCAATACTCTCAAGCTGAAATGAACAGTAGGCAGTTAAAACAAACCCTTCGAAGGTAATGCAAAGCAAGCACATAATATTTGAACCTTACATACAACTTAAGAACTCTTATTATATACAGTTAATACTAAGAGACAGTTCCAGTATTTTGGCTTGCAAAACATGCCAGTGCAGGGCGACCTGCACTGCATATCCCTATTCATCAAAGAAAAAAAAAAAAAATAAAATATGGTTTTAATTCTTTGTATCCCTTAAACCTGTTGCGATATTTATACATGAATACCTGAGAGGTATTTCATGATTTTTCATAATTCAACAATTTAAGAGGGCGTGGTACATAATTCAACGCTTAAAGGAATAATCTATAACTGTAGGTTTCTTAAAGCCAATTTGCGAAAATTAAAAAATAGCAATCCTAGACAATAGTTTTAGCCAACGTTTTAAACAAAATTGTTTCCAGTGTTACGAACTTCTGAGGCACAATCTCTGACGCCAGAACCTTGTACATTTAACTGCGACGCAAGAGATCACGCGTAATGAATTACTAGTTCTGGATAAATATTTACTCATAAAGTTGACAAATACCATTATCTCGGATTGGCTTCAAAAAAAGCGTAGAAATCAATTGATGTTTTCAGCGTTTATTTATTTACCATGCACTCTTAAGGTGTGGAAATATGTAAAATGTTTAAGAAATATTGAAAAGCAGGTATGGCCACTGAGAAATAATTTAAAAGGTGTTACTTTTGGCAGTCTTTAGACATGGACCTGTATATACACATTTCATTTTTCAACAATTCTGATGACCTATGTTCTTGTGACTGTTAAGAGTAGATTTTGAGTTTGAATCCTGTGTAACGCAAGGTGCCTGGGGAACTGCTGTGATTTTATAGACTCGCATATTAGTGGCAACTATCAGAAGAGTTAGTTTGCTATTTGAAGTATAATAATTTATTCTTAAGGTGGCTTGTCACCATTAAGGACTGGAAGGGGTGGAATGTGTTTTCCCAATGATGTAGTAAATTTGTAAACCTGGTGAAGTATTGTTATGCTTTGGGGGTAAAGTGTGTTTTCGCCATGTCCTCAAGGTCTAATTAAAACAATAAGTTATTGCTATATAAATTTTCCTTCAGAAATTCCCAGCGGGTACAGCCGCGGTTGGGCAGCTAGTTTCATTACATAATCTTCTACAAGTAACTACCGCTAATGCACCTGTTGTTAAAGTGACTCAGCAGCTGTTTACTTTTTGTTTGTGGCAAAGGTGTATGTATACGCCCTCTGATGTATCCAAGATTTGAATGTGCTTGTGTCTGTACAGGTACACAACAATCCTTTATCCGTAAGCTTCGGAATTTTTCACATTTCGGAATAAATTTTGATTATGCCTTGTGCATTCAGGGATTTAGGGTTTTGGGCAAATATATTTACTAACGGTAAATAAATACAGTGGATTCTCGAACCTCCGTTGTTCGTTGACCAACAAAAAAAGAATGCGGGAAAATAATGAACGACACTGTCTCGTAAAACAAACAAACTTTATACATAACCTCAACTTGCATTTTCGTTGGAAACAAACAGCCGAAATTAGTATTTAAAAACAATGTATTAAATTCATTAAAAATTTAATTTCCTAAAAAAAAAATCCAACTTGTATAAAAGTAGAGATCAGCTACAATTACCACACTCGCTAAAATTTTGCAAAGTAACCATATTTTAAAATTCCGTTACGAGGCGTCATAAATAACATAGAGCATACAAAGCAAAGTCATAGATGTTGGGTACATTTTCATAACTGTCAACTTACGAGTGCTGAATAGGTTTTCATTGCAGCCAACATATGAAAGAAGTAAACACATAAAAATAAGAAGAAAATTGCATACTGTTTTCTTGTAGCCAACCTACGATACTATTGATTGTAACGGTTTTCAATTATTTTTCGCTTTTTATGTTTGCTAAGTGTAGAAAAATGAACAATGCACACAATCGTAGCCGAATGTACGTTATTTGTTTTGAACGAACGACTGGACGAACCACATGACTCAAATTTGTCGGTTGCTGTGGAAACAAAAATTTTGCCTCCCGAGCCTCGAAAAAATTTCGGATTTTGGAGCTATTCTGATTTCAGAATTTCGGGTAAAGGATTGTGGACCTTTATTACCATATTTACCCACATGCAAATCACTTTTTTTTTTACGGGAAATATACATGATACTCAATTTGTTCATTCCGCGCACTGTAATAGCATGTCTAGGTTGGTAAACTACCACTGAAGGCTTCCGTGCGTGGTAGTTATTACAGAATTTTTGTTCCAACACACTTTTATATTCTCTCGCATTTATACTACAAAATTAGGCCTGTTATCATACGCACGAGTGTGCACGGCCTGTGGCGAAGTGCTCTGAGATTCGTCAGACATCTTCCCTAACAAGCCAGTCGACTTTCTGCGTGAAGGAGGTGGATAGAGCATGTATCTGCCAAGTTCGCGCACACACTCCCTGTCCCAGCTCGTCCACAACGTTGCCACAAGGCACTCTGCCAATTTAGGTGTGTTTCCAGTGGCTGTTGTGGACAATATTGGTAATTCATGTAAGTTCATGGAAGATATTAAATATGTACACTTATAAAAGTGTAATCATATATTGCTTAAAAATATTTTCATGCTTGTTTTACAAGTGTTTGTATACAGTAGAACCCTGTTATAACATTTCTGGATATAACATTTTCCTGCTTATAACATTTTTTTATTTGGTTCCACCACTTTTCCATAAGGAATAATGCTTTCATTTCCTGTTTATAACAGCACTGGTATTTTCATTTCCTGCATATGACATCACTTTTTTCTCAAACATTAATCAAAACTCATGTAAAATTTTTCTTAACTGTATTATTTTAAATAAAATAAGTAAGCTGTAGACTAAAAACATCTGTTAAAACCAAATTAATGTCTGGGAATGTATCATAAGTGTACATTGCAATGAAATAAAAGACGGTGATTCTGAATATGACGACCATGAACATACAGAAGACAAGTGGGAAAGCCTCTATTATACACACGATGTATGTATTCATAATGTTTCTGATAGCACAGTAACTATCACCTCCTTGAATTTCATTATAGGCTTATTCACTGTACATAAACTATCAAATTTTAAGTTACTTTTGTGTAATATCCATTTATTAGTGGAAAAATATTGATTCCTGCTTATAACCTTTTTCCTGCTTATAACATTTTCCTGCATATAACACTTTCTATTCACAGGTCCCTTGAAAAATGTTATAACAGGGTTCTACTGTATGTATTCTATAAGTTATACGCAATGTAAAAATGTATATCTATTTTACGAAAAAAAAAATTTCATTTTATTGTTTTTGTTAGAATTGATTGATGTTGAATTAACACAAATGAATGTCATTTTAATAAAATTTTTCAGGTGTTGGGGGGTCATAAAAACAGTAATACTTTTTTTTTGCAAGGTCATCAATTTTACGAGGTCGTTTATCTCGCATTGTGAGACCTCGTAAAATCAGCTTACATGTATTACACAACAGCAACCAGCATCAAACATAGAACAAACAGATACAGTAGTCAATAAAGCAAGCCGAAATTAAATAAGTTGTTATTGGAGGTAATAATGTTTGTTATGATTTGGCTGCTTGCAGGGATGGTCAGTTGAAGAGGATGAAGCCAAAGAAGGAATGGAAAGAGAAACAGCAAGAAGAATTCAGCAAGAGACTCAAAGTGGACTGAAGAAGTCAGTGTACCATCTACTGTGTGAAATGGAATTTAAAAACTGTACACACGAAGCATACCATCACGTTCGCATCTTATTATTTATTTCAGTTTGCCGTTTGATTTTATATGATGTGAGAGATGGGAGATTGTGAAAACTGCTTAGTTAGATCAGTGTTTATGATAGGTGTTTTCCTTTTGAGATTTTGAGCTATATTTATGTGTATGGTGAGTGGGTATTTATAACGACTGTCCATAGATTGGAAGCTAGGTGTAAGTTTTCTGTAATTGTCTATGAATGGGAGAATATGCCAGAATGAGTGTTCATTGGTGTTTGTCTGGTGAATTCAGGCACAAAAGGCAAGTCTGTAAAGAGGCCTTTAAATATTTGTGTATAGATATATTTTGTTAGTTTTTCTGACAAATATTTGAAATAGCTGCATGGTAGGCAGTATGTTAGTGTAAATACTTTTTTAATATTGTTTAAGTGTTCATATTCAAAAGCTTTTGCATCTTCTTCATTGTGATGTTGACAATTATGGTATTTGTTGCTACATGAGTCTGCATGGTCAGAGTCTTCACAGCAAAGACATAGAAAGAAATATATGTATGTGTGTTTTTGTGTGTTTGGGGGAGGGGGGTAGAGTGTATGTGTGTGTGCATGCATGCATATGTGTGTGTTTGTGTGTGTATATGTATGGGAGCGAGTGTGTGGTGCACACATACATAAACAAACACGTGCACATACATATATTCTGACAGCCAACTACTGTATACATTAATAAGTATAATTTTCTAATGATTTAAGTATTTAATGAATTATAAAATTTTTAGAAAATTTTAAGAACTGTTGAATTCAGAATTGTAGAACACTACTGGTTTTTTTATTTAAGTAACATACACCTAGACTTCATTTAGTAACATTGTTGCTAATTTTGTTGCAAAATGTATTTCAAGCAAGTGAAGGCAATAATGAATGTATATACGTATATACTTGGGGATTAATATTACGTAAAATCAAAGTATGATTGGATTAACTCCAGCAGTCCTTTGAGTTCTTTAAGTTCCTATTTGCTAGGTAATACAAAATGATTTATATTTTTTGTATAACTTTTACGATTTAGTTTATTTCAAATATATATATATATTCTTATGTTCTTGTTTTATTTGCATATATTATTTATACCTATACATACGTCACTTGTTATTCAAATTTATTGCTATCATTTGTGGATACCTTGCTGCTCAAAAGTAAATTAGCATTCAGAATCATGATAACCTTAAAAACTTTTTTAAGCTTGATGCACACGTTTACATATTTTTGTATTGATTGTAATTACTGTACGTAGTTTAAAATGGTGGATAGGCTGTTTAGGTTGAAGTGAACACTCAAAAACCCTGCACTATTTCTATTTCCAACAGGTTTGTATCTTTTCACTGCATCATGGCATGTCAACTATTTACACCTATATTCTGTTGTTAAGAAAACTGGTATTTATTATAGTTACACATTAAATACACAAGTGTCCAATAATTAATATAATTAACAGCAGTCTTAGTTATAAATACATTAGTAGAGTTTACATCTATACCATATTTGCCGGCATATAAGACAACAATTTCACACATTTTTGGCCTTAAAAAATTGCTTCTAGTCCTATATGAAGGTGTAAAAATTTTTGGTAACCTAAGAATTGTTATATTCATGACATAGGCCACTTTTACCTCACAGCCAAGCGTGTGTCATTTGGACATCAGTACAACTGGAGCACATGCTTAGATCCTTTATCTCGCAAACACGCAACCCTAAGGTGGATGGGGTGGATAGAAATGACACTCTAGGTCAGCGGTTCCCAAACTTTTTCTCTCGTGGAACCCTTCACAAGCCGTTCTTTTTTCGCGGAACCCACTACCCTTCCTTTTTGTCTTTATTTTTATTTTTTTAATGTAATGTTAACACAGACATAGTTTTCTTTCTTGATACTATGCCAAACCCTTTAGTTAGTAAAGGTTTTAGGATTCGAACATAAATAATTTTTAAAATGGCCACAGACTTTAATTATGATATGAGATGAAATTGCACATACACAACTCAATGTAATGAGTGAAGCTGTTTCATTGTAGTTTTCAAAATTGTTTTGAAATTGGGTTTTATGTCCGACAGCTGAATACGCAAATCTGGGGCAGCACCCAACCTGTTCCTAAATTTGTTTTTGGTGTAAGCATAGGCTGAAAAACCTGATTCGCATCGATAGGTGGGTACAAAAGGGAGCAGTACAAGTATGGCTTTTTCGGTCACTGACGGATGCTCTTCTTTTAGTCCTACCCAAAATTCATCAAGTGGCACAGAATCGAATTTTGTTTTCAGAACAGAAGTACACTGAATTTCAATTAAATCTTCATACTCTGGAACAGACAGCATGCCAGGCTTGATTCGATTTGCAAATGGGTTTTGCACCCAGTCAATATTCTTGCTGTCATCGTCTGGAAAGTACTCTGATAAGGATTTCCTTAAGTCCATTAAATAAGCACAAATATTTTTGTGCGCAGTTTATTCTATTTCTAAATCGTTCTCATTTATAAACTGGGCTAAGAGAGGAAAATACTCAAACGTTTTACTAGTTGCACATTCAAGCCAAAAGCGTACTTTCATTTTTAATGGTGACACTTTGTCTCTCACTGTAAATGCAGTCGTGGCTTTTCCTTGCAAAGACAGAGAAACTTCATTTAATTTTCCAAATATATCTGCAAGGTATGCACAACACATAAGCCACTTCTCATTGCGTAAAAGTTCTGAGAGTTTACCAGGAGCTGGAAGGTCTTCATTCATGAGAAAAACCTGAAGCGCATCATGTAGTTCAAAAAGCCTAGCAAGCACTCTGCCTCTTGAAAGCCACCTGACTTCGGTGTGAATGAGTAGTGATTGGTGCTGGCTTCCCATTTCCTCACATGCCTTTTTAAAGAGTCTTGATTGCAGCGGGCGAGATTTGATATAGTTGATCATTTTTACAGCCTCGCCAAGAACATTCTGTAAATCAGATGGGATTTTTCTGGCCACAAGAGCGTGTCTATGCAAGACACAATGGCTACTGGTACAATTTGGTGCTACTTTTTTATTCTTGATATTGTTCCTTTTATTTCTCCGACCATGGCTGCAGCCCCATCGCTGCACACATCAACACACTTGTTCCAATCGAGGTCGTGTTTAAGCATGTAACAATCAACAACTTTAAATATTTCCTCTCCAGTTGCATTTGCGTCCAAAGGTGTACACAGAAATAAATCCTCTTCAATAGATTTCTCAAAACGTACCTCACAATTACAATCAATACTGCTAGCCCAGCAACGTCTGTGCTCTCGTCAAGCTGCAAAGAAAAGGCGTTACAATTTTTCAGTTTCTTGATTAGTTCATCTTCAATGTGGTCTGAGATTTTATGAATACGATCTGACACTGTGTTATTGGAATACTAGACTGTAGAAACCTTGTTCATTGCGTTCTCTCCGAGCACACAGCCAACTATACCTGTCACACATGGTTTGATAAGATCTTCTGCAGTTGTATGTGGTTTCCCAGCATGAGCAATCCTGTAACTCGTTAGAAACTATGCTTCTGTTGCATTTTCGTTCTCGGTGTTGGCATGTTTTTGTAATATAACCACATCTGGGTGATAGGCTTCCTTTTGTTTTAAAAAAAAAAATTTGATGGTTTTTTTCTGTTAGCTGTGGGTGGTTTGTTTCCAGGTGCCTTTTCAGTTTTGCTGGTACAAAGGAACTGTTTTGAAGGGTTTTGTTACAAACGACGCACTGTCCGTCTGGGTGTTCTCTATCTTCACTTCCAACAGGAATAAATCCGAAGGAAATATACGATTCATCATACTTCCGTTTCTTTGAAACTTTCAAATCTTAGTGTTTGATTTTAACTACTTGTGCATCAGATCCTGAGGGTTCTTCCATCGTCGTTGGCAAGGTGTTGTCATTGATAGATGGTTCATTTGGACTGCCTCCAACTTTGTCATCAAAACTTGACGATATCGATGCCGAATTTTTAGCGCCCTTAATCCGACCATTTTTGAGCCAATTGTCCATGCTCAGCTACCTAAAATAAAACGTAAATTGTAAATGCAAATTGTTATTCATTGTTATAAACAAAACCAACATGTTCATTGTAACATACCTCAAAATGTTTCTCCCTATATAAATCTACATCAAAGTTTTGTTTGTAATAAACACTCTACAACTTTTGGACATTAAATAAATTGTCTTCTTCAGAAATATTTCGTAAAATACTTTATAGTTCATGTAGGGCCTGTACATTCAAGTTGACTCTCCCGTCTGTACAAGTGGTGACGGTAAAGAACATCGCTACATCAGAAAACTTTTATGAAACAATGAAAAAATATTTACATATTTTTTAGGAACTTAAGTCGGTTTGATTTATTATAAAAAAAACTTTCAATAACGTGATGATAAATATTTCCTGAATAAATGCAGTTCTTTTACTTTTCTAGTATATTTTTGGTTTTGGCTAACACAGTTTCCGCTATTCGTACGAATAATAAACAATAAAACCTTTACGTTTGTAATGTTGTGGACATACGCCACAAGCCATTAAACTTATTGTAAACTCCCATTGCAAAACAAATTCAAAAATCTGCATAAAACCTTTATTTTAACCTGCATTAGTATGTAAAATATGAAACGTGAAAAAGTAAATTATGCTCTGAAAATGGCAATTCATTAACTGTGTAATGTTCGGGAGGTTTGAAGCAAATATCAGAAATATATATATATATATATATATATATATATATATATATATATATATATTATTTTTTTTTTTTTTTTTTTTTCTTCATTACGCGTACTTTTAAGTGTGACATTCAAATTTCGACTATGACATGACGTTGCGGTAAACCATGTTAACAAAAAAAAATCGCAACAGAAACATGTAAACAGTAATAACACTATTTTGTGCGATTGTGACATTATTAATACGTTTTTTACGCTCAAGACCTAAGAGCAAAGTTCTATTTGGTTAAAAAATTTTCAATATATTTTAGTATAATTTAAATTTTTTTTTCTTTGCAATTAGTACGTCTTCGTTTTATCAGGTGTGAATAAATCCAAGTAGACTGTGATTGGAATAATAACAATGTCTGTTAAAACAAACACAGCGTATAAAATTGCATGTCGGAGAAACATTTAGGATGGCAGATAACTGGGGGAACACTGCCTTTAGGCAAGCCAGTTACTGCTTTATCATTAATTGACAAAATTAACAAAATTTAATTAATTTGAAATATAAACTAATTTTTAATTTGTAGCTGCTGAGTATAAATTATGGTAATTTATACCTGCAAATATTAAATTTCAGTTTATGGAAGCAAATAATAATATTTTATTAGATACTAAAGAAATGTTTACTGTAACTCTGAACTCGTGGTTAAAAATGTCCAAGAAACCTTAAAAAAAATTGTGTTCCAATTTACACTATTTTAGCAACATAATGGCTAAATAAGGCCGGATTTACTATACGCTGTCGACTGCCGGAAGATCAATTACTTTACGTAAACATAATTACATCGGTGTCACCAGGATTTATTCCAACTGGGAGGAGAGGGTGGGTAGATATTGAGGAAAAAAATCAGTTTAGCAATCACAGTACTAATCCCTATTTGTAACGGCCGACAACATTCGTGACTTTTTTGCATAACTAATCAGTTTCCAAAAAGGGTGTTGGAAAGCGCCCCCCTCTCCCTTGCCCCAGTAGCTTGAACATAGCCTGCTGTAAAATGCCTAACGCAATCAAATGCAGTGTTCATGATCACATGGCGTAAAAATCACTGAGCCAATCACGTGCTACGTTTAGATCAAACAAGAAATGTTTTTCAAAGAGTCTTTAAAAATAAACCAATCGGCGGTTAGTAAAGAGGGATTTGCACAGTTTAAAACGTTAAGTATTAAAAAGTTAACTTATAAAAACCTGATGAACACAATGTTAATTTTTTTATTTAAATACAAGACTGCTGCAGGTGTTACATCCGAAGGTGATCAATTAAAAAAAAATCAAAAAGTTATAAAACAAAAATACAAGAATATGAAATATTAACGAAATGTGTTAATAGTACTCCACAAAACTTTGTACTTAAAACTATCAAAAACGATTGCCGAATACCGTTTTTATGTGTCTAATTATTATTATTTTGTATGCAAATAAAATATCTGACTGCGCAATATAAATTAAAAAAAAAAAAAAAAAAACGATTCCAGCTGGCTGCCAACAACAAGTACTGAAGGGAACACTTGGGAGTGTACTCGCAATACTATCTGTTTCCTGTAAACTGAACTAACTGAACCCGAAAGCGAGTATCGATAGCTCGATTCTCTGCGATAAAGCGGTGTTAGGAAAGTAGAGGCACTAAGACGCCTCAAATGTCGTTGTCGGGTCGGTGCCGGGTTGGTGCTGTTCTTTCACATACTTATTTTAAATATAAAGTGCTGATATTTTCGCGGAACCCCTACGAAGTTTTGACGGAACCCTTAGGTTCCGCGGAACACAGTTTGGGAACCGCTGCTCTAGGTACAGTCTTTGTACCATGCAGTCATGCATCTGGCGCTATATTTACAAGTGGCTGGCGGACGACAGCAACGGCGCACAGGAATGTGATGTTCTTGCAAGCAGCTGCTGCCGATGTTGCCATGTAGCGCGCAACGAGGTTCAGTCCTGCGTTGCCAAGTTTCACACTGTGGGCAGCAGCTGATGTCGCCAGCTACTGTTACCACCGCAGTGCATTTCCTTAGCACATGGACATCTGGCGGGCAGTTGTATGTAGCATGTTATTGGTTTGTCTCCTATGATATTTATATATTGGTAATAAAATCATTAAAAATATTTCAAATAATTATTTATGTTTCTCGTAAAGGAAACAAATCATTTTCCGGGCGGGAATTAAAAAAACAATTTACTTTTCTTAAGATTATGTACCTTCAATACCATGACTCATCTTATGGGCGGAGTTGTCATGTATGTTGGCAAGTACGGTAATATAAGTACATTGACTGACTTGTATTCTCCGTCAGCATACTCTTCCACAGATTCAAAACTAATAGAAACATCAGTCATTAAGCTAATAGCATAAATAATTGTGTAGAGTTCTATCATTCTCAGTATTCCCTCTCCAAACACTCTGTCAGTGTCATGAAAATTTATCTTTAGTATTGTGCTGTAAATGCTTAACTGTTCCCTGACTATACTTCGTAAATAAACAGTAGAACTATAGTCAGAAAACATTACGTACTAAATGTTGAGTTCTACTCCAGTCCTCGTTCATGAAAACCTCATTGTTAGTAAAAAGAAATTACTTAATACAGACACTTGTAAGTAGTGATGGGCTGATTCGAGATATTTTGTTTGCTAATCGATTGTTGAATAAAATAATGTAAATTATTATTTCGAAATAATCTCTCGGATAGTTGGCAAGTTAAATCATCTTTTCCTTAGCAATTTTTTTTATCTAGTTTGTATTTTATCTAGAAAGTAAGCGGAAATAGGAGGAAAGAGGAGGCGCGAGTAACTTGATAATTCTTGCGTGATTAGGTGTAATCCAAAACCATGGAGTGATGTTTAGGTTGCTGACAAAGAATATTTTTTACGTCGGACATCTGTACGACAATCATGGTAACATGATCATCCTTTGTTTGGCCGAGTATATAATATCATTAACTTATTTCTCATGCAGGCGATCATAAAGCAGCAGTTTTATCAATTGTGAGATCAACTGTTGGGAATGTATCGTAGAAGGAATAGTAGACAGTCTTGATTTTGAAGTTATATAAAAAAAATTGGACCCCTGTTACACACTCCCAAGTAGAAAGTTTCTTTCACTCAATTCAACCCGAAACTATCAACTGAATTACACAATATAGTGCAGTTTCAATAACTTCCGACATGTGGACGTACGAAAATACCCGTTTATTTTGGTCAGTCACTGCTCATTTCCTTTTTTATAATGAACTGCAAACGGTTTTTTGCGCAAGACAGATGATAGTCACACACTGGACAAAACATTGCATCTGCTCTTGTAGAGTAACTAAACAAATGGAATGTTTACGAGAAGACGAGTAAACACGTGTATAAACTGTGTAGCTTAAGGCACTTACTAAAATTCACTCTTTGGAGTAGGGTAGGTTATCTCATTAAATTATTAATTCACATTTTATTCTGATATAATTCATTCGCTTTTGTTTTATCTCTGGCACATTTACTCTTGGAAACACAGTCTATTTCTGCCTAATAAAATATTGTTTTGAATAATGCAAAATGTTTTAAATGATCTACAAAATGTTTCCTAATATTAGGGAGCACAAAATAATTGAATATCTTGACATATTTCATTCAATTCAGCCGAACTCTACTTGAAAGTAGTGATGGGACGATTCGATTATCGATTCTTCGATTCTAGCGATTGTGGGCCGCATCGAGGAATCAAACTTTTTCGATTGTTGGTCATTTCAAGATCGTTTCGATTCACATACGCCGAGACACAACAGAACAAAGGTGTTAACTGTAATAGCGATCAAATATACGTAGATAACGAGTTTAATCCTTATTTTAGCGCAGAAGTGATTTGCATTTGATTTTGTGGGAGTTTGTATGACTCACGAGTCACGAATCGTAAGCATTTATTCAAAGTGGCACTCGTGTAAGTAGCTGCAGATATTTTACATGACGATGTTGGCTAACCTGACTAGAATTTTATCGAAGTGACGTCAGGCGTAAACTCGGTTAAAACACGAATGCGATGTTTGAAAGTTAATATATTCTGTGCGTGTGTGTAACGATAGCTACAAAACGCAGGTGCAGTAGCGTGTGGGACTGCTTTACAATTGTAACACAAAAATTTCAAGAGGCGGGAAGTCACGTACAACAACAAATATGTCCAAACATTTGCAACGTTTTCACGCAGTTGAAATGTTCAAACGACGTAAAGAAAGTGAAGACTCTGTCTCAGATAATGTATTTGCCGTGGAAAATTTGTTTCGTCCTTCAACTTCGTCTTCACCAGCTTCACAAAATCGGACGCCAGTTGTAAACAAACCTACCCAAGTTCAACCAACTTTGAAGGCATGCTTCGAGAGGAAAGTGCAGTTTGCACTTGACGATCCAATGGCCAAAAAAATTACATCACACATTGCACAGATGATATGCGAAGACCACCAGCCTTTCTCAATTGTTGAAGACAAGGGGTTCACTGCATTAATGACACATCTTGAGCCTTGATATCCAATGCCTAGCCGCAAGTATTTTTCAACAAAGATTATTCCACAGCTGTACGAAGAAGTTTGTACGAAAGTCAAAAGTTTGTTGAGTGAGGCATCAAGTGTCAGCATTACAACAGACGTGTGGACATCAGTAGGGAATGATGACTACCTATCCCTCACTGTTCACTTTATTGATAATAACTTTGAATTCAGGCACATTTCTTTGGACGTTTTACCATTCCCTGGGATTAGTCATACTGGTGTCAATATTACCAACTTCCTTGAAGAAACACTAATGGTAAAAATATGGTTGCTGCAATGGAACAAGGTGGTTTCAAACACATTCCCAGTCTCGCCCTTACTTTCAAACTACAGTAAAACTCTGTTAAGAAGTGTTTCAGGGGACTGGATGCAAAAAACTTCTTATCAGGCAAAAATTCTTAGAGGGGAAGAGGTTGTAACAAAATCAAAATTTCAAAAATTACAAAAAAATTTTGTACCCGCATTCCACACAAACACTAGCCAGTAGGCTAAATAGAATAATTCAAACAACGCACTTATGTACCTTTTGCTGTGCTTTAATTGCAATGCTTATCCACTGGATGAAAACTTGCATATCAAACAATATTTGTCACACAAAAATTAACAATATTGGAATTAAATGTTTGTAAGTCTTTTGCAAATATTAGTAAGGATACACAATATACGTACAGAAATGAATAATAAACTTTACAAATCAAATAAAATCCCTTACTGTTTCTTAAAGTAAGTGTCTAGAGTTGTTTGCTTCAAAACATTCCCTGATTGATGCAACATATAACTTTCCAGAGCCCATACAGCTTTCCAGATGTTGTCAGGAACAGTTTGTGCTCCCTGCACAAACAGCTTTAACTTGTCTAGACAGTCCACGGCTTCAGAATATGTTGGTACAGAAGTGCTGCTACCATCATCAGTGTCGTCTTCATCTTCATCATCAGGTTCTTCTTTATGCTGGGTACACAAGTCATCAATTGTATGCTGTGCACATGGCAGGACAGCATCATCTGCAGACACATAGTCTTCAAAACTGCAGGAAACATTGAGCTGCTCTTGTAGAACATTCCAATTGCCACATGCAGATGCTGTATAGGTGACACAATCAATTTCTTCTAACTCTGCAGAAAATAAACCAAATCCTGCCTTTCTAAAACTATTTTCAATACACTTGGACTCCAGTGTGCCCCACGAAGCTGCAAGATAATGCATAGCATCTAAGATGTTGATTTTATGCACATTCGTCTTGACATTCACCATCCGGGTAATCATTCTTGAAACCAGACGCTGGCGGAACAGTTGTTTGAGAATTTTAATAATTCCCTGATCCATAGGTTGTAGAACTGAGGTTGAATTTGGAGGAAAAAACTCAATCTTGATATTTCTTAAGTTTGCAAGCACTGGGTGGGCTGGGCAACGATCCATGAAAAGCACTATTTTCCTGTTTCGACACCCCATCTTGGCATCAAGGGCACGAACATAATCTTCAAAAATTTCTGAAGTCATCCATGCTGATTTAT
>PNEQ01115430.1:0-14012 GCA_003012365.1 Medauroidea extradentata
AACGGAATGGCGTATTTTGTAACTTTGTATGTGGCATCTAGTAAGCATATTTTACCATAGCGTAAAATCATGTCCCTCTGCCATTTTGTCTGGTGGCAGAAAAGCAATGTTTTTGTTTCTGCCTCATTTTCTGGTTCTTCATAAGGTCTGAAGTAGAAACTGTCATCAGGATTTTCATTTTTCCATTTCTCAATTGCATGTTCCAAAGCCTCCTAATCAATTTTGAGTTTTTTTCTGTGCAAAAATAGCTCTGTATATGTTGGCGTAAATTACAGACTCTGTGGGGTAAAAACTCCTATTAATCTCTCTTGGGTTTGCTTCCCCATTTTCAAAATTTTTAGTTACATACTGGTTGAGAAGCATTTTTACATCACGCACCGATGTTATGCCACATGCTACAATTCTTTTTATTTCTTTTATAAGTTCGCTATGTAATGGCTGACTTAGTTCAGCTGAAGCCACTGCATGTGTATGACAGTCACCTACACTTGCCTTGATGTAGTAACACAGCTTGCTCTCCACAGGCATTGCTGCTGCTAATGCTTCAGTCAGTTTCTGTGAAGCCTGAAACAAGGTATTCATATTTTTTATAACAAGTTTGATTGAAAACTTTCTTGAGTGATTTGTCAGTAAACAACACTTAAGTTATACGTATAGTAGTGAAGGTTTTGTAACTTAGTCATGCTTAAATTGCGTACAAATAAGTGTTGACATTTTTAATCAAATACAGCAACTGTCATTAAACAACAAACAACACAGATAGCAGAAGGTAGCCAGTAAGGCTTCGATAGACAAAGTCAGATATCAGTGTTTAAGGCCATGTTCTCTAGTTTCTAGCTTTTTAACTATATTAATTTTTTACGCCTAAATGAGAGTAGATATAAAAAATCTATCTGGCAGTTTTTTTTATTTGTCTTCTTCGTGTTCTTTGATTTTTTTAAGGCAGTAAAAACTATGGTTTTAGGTAATTATGTAATTAAAAAAATTTTGGTTAATTGACTTTTTAGTCGAAACCATGTAATTTCTTGCTTTGGAAAAATTAGGTGGTAAAAACCATTTGAAACAAAACTGCCAGACAGATTTGTGATATCTGCTAGCATTGAAGCTTAAAAAATAATTATTGCAAAAACAGTAGAGGCTTAAACTACGGCCGTAGAAGAACAGGTCTGGACACTCGCCTGGAAACATGACCCCCTTGTTGTTTGGCTGCAGTTCACCAAGTTACCGAGAATATTGTGTTTTATTGGCGCTTGAGTTAGTGCGGCAGGACTCAACTCCGCCCACTTCCTTTCCGCTAAGATAAAAAAATTTATTAAAACATATTTTTATCAATTTATTAAATATTTCCTTCGCTCACAAATTTAAGAAAATGCTCCAGCAATCTTAACAATTGAAAAAAGTGAGCGGAGTTTGAGTCTGACCGCCCTAACTGAAGCGCCAATAAAACGCAATATTCTCGGTAACTTGACGAACTGCAGCCAAACAACAAGGGGGTCAAGCAAAATACATAGGTAGATAGGCGAGTGTCCAGACCTGTTCTTCTACGGCCGTGGCCTAAACTAAAGAGCATGGTCTTGACAACTATTTCTTCAATTGAAAATCCAGGGGCAACTCACTGCCGGGTATTGAGACCAGATTTCCTTGGTGGGAGGTGAAGTGAGTGCTCTTAAGTCACTATGTCAATTGTGGCCCCTCAGTGATGTAGGAGAAGGAAGAGAGGAGACACACGGAGGCTAGAGAGATAATTCCTTCCTTTCCAATGGTTGCGGACTTGAGAAGCCATAGTAAATTAAGAAAATGAATGCATGAAGAATATTTTTTCAGTTCAATATTTTTATGTTATTAATGCAGAAGGTCAGGAAATTGTGTGCAAAATATTGCAAAGAATTAAATCTTACAACACACGTACATCATATTTTTAAACAGTACTGAATAACGTATGTAATAGCCATCTTAAATGATGAGATGGTGCAGGATGTGTTCAATTTTTTTTATTTACTACATTACTCTGATTCCTTAAAGGCTTTTTCCTACCTAATTTACAGATAAGGAGTTTAAAAGGGAAGTCAGTATTTAAATAAATTATTTCCCACAACATCAATTCAAAAATAACTCTTTCTTACAAAAAATGTCTACTAAAATTGTGGTAAGAAATTTTGCGGTGAGAAGTACTTAAAAAAAATATATTGTTCAGACTTTGTGTAATGTTTCAGTGGAATTTGGTAAAAAACAGGTTTTACAGGAAGATGAATTGCATTTGTATGCAGTATATAATGAGCAACATTTATTTTTTGTTAATAGACCAGTTGCATGGTTATTACATTTTCTTAAGGAATCAAAATGATTTAATAGTCTATTTTATTAAATGTCAGTTATGTTTTGGAGCCTTGTGGCTAGTATTATAACTAGCTAGATTTTTCAGCAAATGTTAAACATTTAAAAGAGTATATGTACAATATAAAACTTACATTCTTTTTCTCTCTCCAAGTAGAATTTTTGAGCTTGATTTGAGGAAACGTTTTGATACTTTTCACTGACATCCCAGCAGGGCAACCAATTTTCTTTGTATTACAAATGAGAAACTTCTTCTTTTTTGTGTTGGGATGGTCTGGCTGAAAAGAAATAGAACAAGCCAATAAGATTACAAAGTAGTTGTAATTAACAAAATGTGTCAGGCATTCAATTCTACAACTGTTAAATAGTTTCCTGAAAAATGTTTTATTGCAAAAAAATATCATGTTCACAGAACTAGAAAAAAATTTAGGGTGAATGGTGGTTTCTTTTGCTGATTGACCGAATGAGTTTGGTCAGCGCTAAACATCGAGGTCTTGAGCGCTGTTGAGGGGTGACATGATGTGAGTACGGAGCAGTGCCGGAATGAACGGGCGGCGGGAACAGGAGATCCCCGAGAAAACCATCCGACCAGCGGCATCGTCCAGCACGATGCCCACATGCAATAATCCGGGGACCGACCCTGCCGGGAATCGAACCCGGGTCGCCTTGGTGGGAGGTGAGAGGTGTAACCTCTCGGCCATCACGGACCCTTAATCCTTAGCTATTTTGCATATTAAATAGTACATAATTCACACAAGATGTTGAACCCACAGCACATAAAACATATTTGCATTATGAGATGGGAATCCAAAGTGGTGTCTGCAGGCATTTGTCAGCGCTGGAAGTAATGTGCAGTGAACTCTGAATGTGGAGCAACAAAGATGAGAATAACAATCCTTGAAAAATCCTACAAATACATTTGCTAAGTTTCCTGCATTAAAGAAAATATCTGGTATGCACACCTGCTAGATATTAAGGACATGGGTCCGAGTTTCTTCGCATTTAACGACAATTATTTTTTAAAGCATAATTGGGAGCCGATATCGTAAAATCGCTTCGCAACTTGGTTATGACTTATTTAAACTGCATACTCTAATTTTGTCGAGTCAGTTAACTAATTAGCAAATCTTTTGCAGTCTTCTAACAAAATTTCCTTTTAATTGATAAATTAGCTATACTCATTATACAGTTTGTCTCGAAAAATTACATTGCATAGTAAAACCAATTTGGAATAAAGTTACGAAGCAATTTTACGATATTAACTCTTGTATGGATTTTTTAAAAATAATTCTCTCGAAAGCCTAGAAACTCGGGCCCAAGCCCTTAAGTCTGTTCTCTTGGTGGAAAGGGAGTGGTCCAATTGTTACATTACAGAGCACCACACTTCTTGTAAAGCTGTTCCAACATATTTGAGTGGCTCAGACTGGGACAAAAACAAGCAAATATTTACTCTACATATCAACACTGGCCCTGTATTCTGGAAAATCTGAGATTGATTCGTGGACTGGTCATCCTTATTTTAGTGTTAAGTTATTTTGTACAATAAATTACTCCAGACAGATTAATGGATCATGTCTAACTATGGACCATGGCATATTCATTTCCTGTTTCCTGTGTATACAAGCCAATGGGTCTGTCTAATAACCCTGATGAAATTTACCTGTTAACAAGATAAGCCTTCCCTCCCAGTCTATTTTTCACTCTTTTGTCAAATGTGTTAATTTCAATTAGAAAATAATATGTTTCCCCTATACATATTTGTACTGAAAGATGTAAGATTTATTGCTTCAGTAAGTATAGCTCACTTACCAACTCAGGAGTTTCTTCCTTTATATCATAATACTTGGGCCCTTGAGCACATTCCAGGTAGGTCACTTTTTCTTGAATGAACGGTACCCCAAAAAAATTTATCTGAGGTGTATGTACATGTTTGCCAGAGTCATACTTGTAGTGAATGTTAGACGTTTTACTTCCACCTACAAAAATTAATACATAAATACTTTCTTGAACATGCAATACTAATGTTTAGAGACTTGTGACATTGTATTTTGCTTAAAGTTTATTAGCATATAACTGATTGGGCAGGCAAACTTACATGTGTCAGAATGCAAATAACAGTGTTTTCAGCCTAGCACTTTCAGCAATCCAGCAACTACAATATCATAGGAAAATGTATTGAATCTAACTTTAATAATAAGTATTTGCCTATATAATAAATACATGAACTATACAAGTATAGTTCTGAAAATGGATCAATTCTACAATGAGTAGCAGTGGCATAGGAACAATTTTAATTGGGGGAGGGGGGGTTGTTTCTTGTCTGGAAAGTTCTAAATATTGAGGTTCATTGTTTTTAAACACATTTTAAGCACAATGAAAATGTTTACCTAAGCGAAATGAAATAATAAACACACAAATTAATACACAGTTGTTAGAAAACCATGAAAATAATGTAAATATTTGTATGTAGGCAGGGAAAGAGGAAGGGGGATATATCCCAATTATCCCCACCAGTTCTTATGCCACTGATGAGTAGAGTAGTAACATGAGGTGATCATGGAGCGGTGGTGGAATGATAGGCAAAGTAGGAGTACCCTGCCAAAATCTGACTCCACCAAGAATGAAATCAATTGCAGTGGTCTGAAAATTACATCACCATGAACTCATAATAGCATAATGAAATTTAGTGTCTATGGAACATATACAATTAATTCATTTTCCTACGAACAAGAAACGCACTACCATGATACAAAGTCAAAATGTTGAAGTATATTTTATTTTATTATCAATTAATGTATGTTTAAGAGACCACAAAATATGCTGAGTGTAGAACACAAATGATAATACACATTCATGGATTACAGTTAAAAGAAAAATATATTCAAAAATGTAATGTTCAATTAAATTGAAAATACTTACACGAATTACACTGCTTACTGTGTCTCACAGAATAGCAAAAGCCAAGGGCTTTTAACTCTTCCATAAATTTCAAATAATCATCTTCTCCTTCAATATAACCAAAAATAGTTTTTTCGTGTGATTTTAACTAAACATTTTCAAGTTTCTTCTCGAAGAAGTGATCAAATTCTCGCGAACATGACATTTCGGTAAAATAACTAGTAAAGGCCTACTAGATAAACCGCGGGAACTTGAAAGCCCGGCACACTAGCTAAAAATGCTTTCGGGTATAATCGGAAGTACTCGGGACAAAATGCTTCGGATATAATCGGAAGTACTCGGGACCTCGGAACAAAACGCTTCGGGTATTATCGGAAGTAAACGGAGTAAAGCTGGGTTCACAATTAAAAACTTAAGAATTATGACGTGTAGCTACGAGTTGACTTAAGAATAGAAAGTGTGTTTCTTAAAGTACCGATTCGCAACAGAACTTAACAGGCCGTGTGAGGTCGTGTGGTGTTTGGGCCATGACTTAAGAAGTAAGAGGTATAGCGAAATTTTATATTTTTCCGTAAGAATTAAGGGAATGAACCAATTAGAGCATTTGGTAAGTTAAATAAATATGGCGGATATTTAAATATTATACGTTAAATACGGTGTGGTGCTATATATGATGGATTTGGCATTTATGACCATTTCAAGCTAAAAAATGCAGTTAAGCTTATATTTATTTTTAGTTTAACGACAGAATAGCTGTTTGAAAAAGCTTTTAAAAACCAATTTGGCTGGCGAACAACTCGTAGTATAAGTTATTACTGTTTCGTATACACGGCATATTATTATTTATAAAACTGTTAATCTGATTTAATGAAAATTCTTGCTAAAATAACAGAAATATAACATGTTTATTACAGGTATTAGTTTAGATGCTTAACACATTAAAACAACTTGTTTAGAATCACTGTCTGTATGAAGTATTCGGTGACTCAGGGGTAAAGTTTTGGTTTGCTGACCCTAAGGTTGATGGTTCAAAACTCATTTGGAGTATATATTTTTAGTTATTTAAATTGGTTAATTTATGTTTGCACATTACGAATAAGTGAAATTTTCTTGGGTTTATACGTGCAGCCTCGGTATAATGTGATTACCCGATTGTGCGAGAACTGTTATTCGAAGTAATGAACATGGAGATGCAATTTTGTATTCCTAACATATTTTTTACATTAGTATTTCATTTATGCCATTCCTTGGCGATATTCTGGACAACTGGCGACAAAATATATTGAGGAATCCACAGTAATTTCACGCATTTGAAGAAAGCAGAGTAGTCGGGTTCTTATTGGTTGGAATTAAGAATTAACACATTTATTATGAACCAGAATTACTTAAGACTTTTTTACGTGTGCGTGATAAACGCTTACTGCATAATTCTTAAGTTTTTAATTGTGAACTAGGCTTAAGTATTCGGGACGGTGCTACTTGTATGTGAATCGTAGGTTTCCCGTGCAGAGTTTGGTTAGTGGCCATAGATGCATTCATGCAGATATATTCATTCCTCAACGTGTTTTGCAGTTGTGTATCAACTCTCACGCGACCATGGTCACGCAGTACAGAGATCTTGTTATATCGACAATAAGGCGGCCGAACGACGGTACTGCAGCAAAAGTCCGAAGTCTACCAAGTTGCAATACATCTATGACGTAACGCTTGTTTGTTTAGAATATTTATTAATGTTTTGGTTTGGTATTTTCGGGGTTGTTGTGTTGTGTTTATAGTTTTGGTTTTTGTGATGGAAATAAACGAAAAATATTACCGGACAGATCCTTGTGTAAACAGCGATATCGCAAAGTTGCTCTGTGTAGCAAGGAGTAGGATCACAAATTTTAATGGCTAAAGCGTGGTGAAACATAATTTTCAATTAACTTCATTGAACGATATATTTTTTGTAATAAAACGTTTCAATTTGTATATGTACTGAAAGCGACAAAATAAACTGGAGGAAATGTTTAAATTCCAAAAGTTTAACCTCCTCAGTGGCAAATTATCAACAAAAACTTACTTTTAGGGAAAATGTACACTATATTGTACACCGCACTTGAGTCAAATATAAAATATGTTACATCACACTTGTTGCAGTTTAAAGGCTTATGTACGTTATAAGGTACATCCTAAATGTGTTCCATAGTGTGCTTATATCACTGGAAGGAGATATCTATAGTCTATAAATGTTTTTGTTGTGTGTTGCGAGTCGTATTGTAAACAAAGCAGATCAGTGGTATTTTTATTAAAAGGTTTCATGCAGTAGAAATCAGATAGAGGGAAAGTAAGTGTGTTTATTGTATTTACAAGGTACTAAATTTAAATTACATGCATGAAGTGTTCATATAAAACCAATTTTTCTGGAAAAATAATTTCCTAAAAAACCTTGTACAGTATAATGTACATGTGAATTATACACAAGTTAACTATTTCTTGTTTACATTTCATAAATAAATTCTGACATATCTAGTTGAGCAAAATGAGCCTTTTGGACCATTGCTATAGAAAAGTGCCAAATGCAGCAGATATCCTTGACCTTATTGAATCTGGTAATGTGTCTGAATTGGAAGATTTGAGTGACAATGAGCAGGATTGCTGTGTTGGTGACGAAAATGACAGTTCTGTATCTATTACCGGCATAAATTTTGGCGAAGAAGTTACTCCCGGTATTGATGAAGCTATTCCAGATTTAAATGAAGATGAGGTTAAAGAGGTAGAAGAAACAGATGTACTGGTAAGTGAAGAAAATGATGTCACAACCCCTAAAAGAGAGATCTGTTGGACGAAAAAAATTTACACATGTAGGCCCACACCAGAATGGACAGTGCCAGACACTTTAGATTTTGGTTTACTTCCCACACCTCTGAATATTTTCAGGAAGTATGTTCCAATCACTTTGCTAGAGGATGTTTGCAATCTCACCAATTTGTATGCTCTGCAGCAAAACAAACAATTTCGCGATTGCTCAGTTCATGAAATACAAACAGTCATAGCATTACATATTGCAATGGGCTCATTGAAATTACCACGTGCTGAATTGTACTGGAAACCGTCAATAAACGTTGGGCTGTTCACTGACTCGGGCATGTCCAGAAAACGTTTCTTCCAGGTTAGAAATAATTTGCACTTGGTTGACAATTTAGAGGCAGAGATACAGCAGGATGTTACTAATGACATTTTCCACAAAGTTCGTCCCCTGTTCAATAGTGTTGTGCAAAGGTGTAGGGAGCTGGACATGGAAAAGGATGTGGCTGTCGATGAACAGATGATTCCTTTTACAGGAAAAATGTTAGCCAAACAATTTGTAAAAGGCAAACCATCACCTTGGGACGTCAAAAACTTTGTCCTATGTGGAAAATCTGGAATGGCATACGTCTTTTTGCTATAGGTACCCGGGTAAACGCACAGAATTGAACCAGGAAGAACTAAAGAAGTATGGACTAGGAGCAGCAGTTGTGCTTAAATTGTCTGAACGTTTAAAAGGAGGGCAATGCTTATATTTCGACAACTATTTTTCATCATACCCCCTGCTACAGATTTTTAAAAGTCGAATCATTTTTGCAATATGCACAGCCCGGTCAAACCTGTTTTCTAATCCTCCTCTGACCGAAGACAAGCTGCTAAGAAAGGAGAAAAAACCAAGAGGTTATGCAGAAGAAGTTGTAAGCCAGGATGGTGACATTGTGCTCATTAAATGGCTAGACAACCGCACAGTTACGTTCGCTTCAAATTTTGTTGGAATTGGAGAGCCTGACACAGTCAAGAGGTGGGATCATAGCAGAAAAAGCTTTGTACAAGTTGAAAGGCCAGAGGTGACATACCTCTATAATTCCGCCATGGGTGGGGTCGATTTATTCGACCGTTTTATTAGCCTGTACAGAATAACTGTACATTCCCGAAAATGAACTCTCCGGCTCATTTTCCATGCTATTGACATGGCTACAACGAATTCCTGGCTGGAATATAAGCAGATGTGTGCCAAGCTAAACATTCCAAAGAAGGATCAGCTGGATTTGTTGTATTTCCGACTTCAACTGGCTCTTCGCCCATCAAAGTTGGTAAAACTTTCAATACAAAGAAAAGAGGAAGGCCAGCTCTTGGAAGTGATTCCTCCTGCACAAGTCCCCCAGCAAGGAAGGCAGTGGAGCGAAGACCTCTCCCCGAAGTGAAACTGGACACTGTGGATCACTTTCCAGTTCACGATGATCGTAAGGAACCAACGAGGTGTAAAAATAAAAGTTGTGGGAAGTATCGTTCACACTTTTTTTGTAAGAAGTGTAATGTACATTTGTGTCTTAACGCAAAAGAGAAACTGCTTTACAGAGTTTCATGAAAAGAAGTGACAGTAGTAGGCCTATCATTGTAATGCAAGACTCTAGTGTGTACTCATTGGGCATATTTTTATGCATTTTGTTTTTATATTGTTTAGCTTGCAAAATGTGTATTTCTGGTAGGGTTTTAAGTTTTTCTTTTAAATAATTTTTGTTAAATACCATTATTTACATTATAGGTTTCATTTTTCCATCTTTTAAAAGTGATATCTGAATTGTGTTTTTCAGGAAATGTAAAATTTTTTCTAATAATATTAATATGTGTCATACAATAATTTACATTATATATATATATTTTTTTTAAGTTTTGGATGCGAGTTTATTGCAATACTAAATTTAAAAAACAGATTTTTGAGTAAAATAATTTTTGACAAAAAATTGGTTTCCAGGCTTGTGGTATGGTTAAGTGAAAATGTACATTATAGTGTACAAGCAATAAATGTTGTAATAATAAATGAATGTAAAATTGAATGTTTTCTTGCTGCAACCTATTTCAAATCAACAAGTAAGTCATAAAAACACTGTATTACATTTTATCTTTCATAATTACTATAAGTGGCACTTAAGAATTCCTAGGATAGTACGTACAGTATAGTGCACATTTCCACTGAGGATGTTAAGAAAAACCCAAGATAAATAAATTCAATAAAAAAGGAGGGTAATTAAAATATCCTAGTCTGGTAAAAAAAAAATAGCACACTTGATTTAAGTACCAGGAATGCATTGTTAACATTAATAATTAGTGATAATGAGGCAAAATGAAATCTGTTTGGTTAAATATAATCATTCCGGTAGTATTATACAATTTTTTTTACTGCTTAACATTTTTTCACAGCTTTTAATTAATTTTTTACATCACTTTAAAGTTTTTAACACTAAATTTTTAAACCACTTGCAACATTTTAAAACACCAAAATAGGCAATTTTTATTCACCTTTTTAGAGATTCTTATCTATAACTAGAGGCACGAATATTTCACATATTCATCTGTCAACAGCGTAGACTTCTCAGTTCTATATGTGTACCGGCTGAAGCAGAATATCCATTGGCTTCTAACAGTACAAACATGTAGCACGTGATATCCCAACGACTTGTTTCCTTATTTATAACTGGCTGTCAAGTGTGTGTTAAAACCGCCCCTGTCTAATCACAGGAGGAGGAGTGAAGTATACCTATGTTATTGACATTCAACTGGACCTAGAATCAATATGTGAAATAATTGTGCCTCTATCTATAACACATCATCTTACGGTCCCAAACTGTAATTTTTTGTTTGTTACTTTTTCAGACATACTTTCCTCCAGGAGCTAAAGACATCCCAATCGACTTCAGAGTGGAGATACAAAAAAATATGCCGAATCCGGTTGGAGTTCTCCGCTCAAAAAGTAGGCACATCTTTTGAAATTCTGAGACTAGTACAGTAAGTCCTCGATTAATGGATGAGTTGCGTTCCTAGAAAATGTCAGTTATTCAAAATGTTTATTAATCAAATCACGTTTTCACATAAGCTATTGTGTAAATTTTATGTAATAACTCCAAAATGGTGCATCTTATGTGAAAAATGCATACAACTAAAAATGTTTGGAATATAATTATAAATAAAAAAGATCTGTACAAAATTATCAGCATCTTTGACGGTCTCAAGGTATTTTAAAAAAAGGCTTCAAGCCAGATTTTTCTTAGTACAATAGAGTTTCTTTTAACCGGACTCGCCGGGGCTTAGCAAAGTCCGGATAATGGAAAATTCCAGATATTAGATATGTCTATTACCATATTTTCCCAGAATACAAGACGACCCCTAGTTTTTAACCTATACTATTCTGAAAAAAATATAAACAGCTATAAATTATTTAAACACATCACATGAAAACAATGTTTTGTGTACTTACATTTCTTTCTATATTTTGAAAGTTCACAAGGAAATTATTTACATAGGTAGGCACATTCTGAAAGTCTTGAAGAACTTAGTCTGAATCATTTTCATATTCATCTTCTTCACTGCTGTTTTTGCTGTCATCTGTGGCACCATTTTCACTTCCCCATAGAACATCATCTTCAGATCCATCCAGTTTGTTGGATATGCAGCACTTTTGAAAACCCTTTACAATGTAGTCTGATAAAATGTTGTTTCATGCTGTAAGTATCCGCTCTCCCAGCAGAGCAATTGAGGGTTTCTTCAATTTGCCAGTTGGTATCAACTGCTTATCACCAGACAGCATCCACTCTGTAAACTGCCTGCGTAAACAGTCTTTGAGCGGTTTGTTTACTACAACGTCTAGCACCTGCTGTTGTGATGTCATCCCTCCAGGTATCACGACGAGGTCTGTATGCCCATCTTCAAGTACCTTCTTCACTTGTGGAGTAAGGTGACCTCTGAATGCATCGAGCACCAACATACCATGTTGCCTCAAAAGAGCACCTGGTCTGTGCTTCCACACAACCTTAACCCAGTCTACTACTAACTCATTAGTTATCCATCCTTTTTCTTGACATCTAATGATGAGTCCCTTTGGTAGCTTTTCTTTTGGCATAGTTTTGCGGTGTAAAATGACATATGGAGGAAGTTTTCTCCCATCTGCCAAAACTGCTAGCATTAGGCCTACTGTAATTCTATTTTTTTTTTGTTTCCTGTTGTTTTTACTAACACTGACTTTGCACCTTTGTCTGCCACAGTTGTATTTGTGGGCATGTCAAAGAACACTGGGGTCTGGTCTGCATTACCGTAAAGTGGGGTGAGATTGATCAATCTGATGACATTTCTCATTGCCATTCGTAAAGGATTAATTATTTTAAGATAATTTTTACTTGAATGGATAGAACTTTATAAGGAGAACAATTTGTATAAGAGAGATTTGTGTTAAAAAAATTTCCACTTATGAAAAATTAAATAAATGAGGTGATCAATCTAACATCCACTGTTGGGGTGAGATTGATCACGCCTTGTTTTAAGTACTGGACTGCTAGGCTTTGCTTCAATAGTGAACAATCTAACCCCCAGATAAATCCATCATGTGGTTTCTGAGTTACAGGCATTTATATATCTTGGGGTGAGATTGATCACTAGTTTTAGAAATAGTATCACCCTGTTGAGACATATAAAATGGAATGACGTAACAAATTTTGACAATAAAAAATATATTCAGTTGGTTTTATAATGGCTCATTAACATTACTTTGCCTTATAAACAAACAAGCCCATGATTTTTATTAACATTTTAAATACACTTTGGGCACTTAACATTTGAATTTAACTTTTCACAACACAACATAACATAAAAGTGAAATCATATAGTATACTACGTGTCAGGTAAGTTGTCCGGATTTTGACGTTTCTCTTCTGAGAAAGGTGTGTGTAAACAACATTGCAGAGACCTGGTATTTCCAGAAAGCTAGGAGGGTTTAAAGGTCTACACAATGGAGCTATCAGACATCCTTCCGAGAAGGGAAACGTCAAAACACGGAGAACTTACCAGACACGTAGTATATCTTACCACAACAAACAAACATCTGAAGTATTACATTGTGAGAGATTATTGTTCTGTAACTCACACGCATACATATATAGTCTATATAAATGAACATAAAAATTTAATTATTGCCCTTGCCAATGTGTCAGCTAGGTAGGAATAACTGCAAGAATTTTACAGACATACAGCACAGAAAAACAACCTTATGAATGAGCAGTACATGTCTTAGGACAGAAAAGTTGATTGACACATTACCTTTCCTTAACATCAATGCTTCCTTTGAAAACATATTTAATGCGCTCACCAATCACTTCCATTTCTGGATTAGGAAGAACTGCTAGAATTTCTTTGAACCGAATCACAGATACATCATTGTCAACAACTTTGAAACATTTCTTTGACTCTTCCAGTGATTTCATTCCTATCACACCTACATCCCCATCATCCATCACTTCTTGAACTATACATACATATCTAAACTCGGTCTTCTTCCTGGAACCACCCAAAAACCTTGCTAAAACATACTGTCCACCTTTAACACTGTCAGATGTAGGCTTCTCATATTCGAGTGGGCATTCTGCATCTTCACTGTCACTTTCATTGCTTCTTTCACTACCGATACTTGACAATGCTGCAGAACCACCTGCACTGGTGTCACTTGCATTACCAGTACGATCTTCATTACTTATGTTTGCAGAGGTAACACTTTGTCCTGGCTCAACAAGCACACGTTTCCTTCCTCTATGAGCTTTTTCATTTGTAGTGTATCTTTGATTGCTGAGAAATTGTACTAATGAATCATTTACATCTTCAGCTGTGACTTCACTTTCTCCACCAGGAAGTTTGTCTAGCACTCTTTGAGCATTAAGTGGGACAATGCCACATGCCTTAAATCCCGACATTAAGTTCCTCTTTATAGCATTATGTTCTAAGTCTCCTTTCTT
>PNEQ01115431.1:0-14012 GCA_003012365.1 Medauroidea extradentata
ACGTTGTAGCAACGTGCAGGATGTGTGCTATTAATGTGCTGGCAACGTCACATTGCAACGTTGCCTGCACGAGACGTTGGCACGTTGCCGGCACCTATTCTGCACATTTCTGGCACATCACAGCACGTTGTAGCAACGTGCAGGATGTGTGCTATTAATGTGCTGGCAATGTCACATTGCAACGTTGCCTGCACGAGACATTGGCACGTTGCCTGCACCTATTCTGCACATTTCTGGCACATCACAGCACGTTGTAGCAACGTCACAATGTTACAGTGTAACGTGCAGGCAACGTGCAGGCAACGTTGCCGTGCTGTTAGGGGTTTTATTTTTGTTAAATAAATTGATAACTGTATCACAGTTTACTTACGTTCCAGTAATTATAAGTACACTGGGAAGTACTCTCTTGAGAATCTCTAGGATATTTCATATTCTACAATTGAGTCGTTCTTTTCCAAAACTCGTTAAGACAACAAAGTATAATATTTCAGGAAAGAGACAAAAACGTCAATTTTTAAATCCTAAAAGAGGTAAAAGGTCGAAAAATTAACACATGTAAGTTACGTTCAGTACGTCCTATTGGTATAACTGTTTAAAATCGCACAAGAACAGTTTTGTAAGAAATAAATATAATGTATTTGGCTTAATGGCATTTTGAAATGTAATGCGGACTCAACGAGTTTTGCAATTGTTTTGTAAAACAAAATGGCGGAATAGGGTAGTTCAGTGATAGCGTTCAAACTGTGTTTTAAAGCACATACTTTATTACTCGTTCCACCATAAAAAACACGGTTATTATAAGATAAACAAAGATAGGCCATACTTAATTTAGTTTATCTCTGCCAAAATTCAGTAAATGAATACATTTTGGACAACACATTTTGAATCTGTAGAACCTAATGTAAATAGACAAATAGTTGGTCCTAACGATTTTTGTAACTTGTTTTGTTGGCGGACAAAATTGTTTTGATACTGTTTTGGCCGTGGACTCTACAATGTTACACAGAAATCAGACTTCCATAAATTCGTGGACTTTGAATTCTGTAAATGGACTTCTCAAATTATGGTTATGACAATAACCCTAAGCCATCAACTTAGTTCTATTTTCTTTCGAATATTTTGAACAACTTTTTATATTTCCTAATGCGGTGGCGCTATGGTAACAAACGGATTCGTATTCGTAAGGTCATAGGTTCGATTCTCAGTCCAGTTATGCTTGTCTCGGTTTTCCAGAGTTTTCATAATCACACCATACTGCTGGGAAGTGTTCCTCAGTACAAGCATTTTGCCGATTCCTTACCAGCTGCTCTCTTCCATCCTTAACATTCCTTCAATAAGTGTTTGTGTTGTTCGGGAGCAACTTATAAACGCAATAATAAAAATTAGGGTAGAGGTTGTGTGAGAGAAATGTATATACTATCAGTTTTGTACTACACCAAGGAAAATATAAGAAATACATGGTATTATAAATTGTCGTTTTTATGTAGTAATAATGAACTCTTTACAGTTTATATATGCGTTTATATAACTATAAATAGGCTTAACTTTTCAGAGTCTCATTTACATGGCTACACTATAATACACTTGAAAATCGTGATTATTTTATCTAAAAAACTTCCTAAAGAGTTTTGATAGTTTTCTACCTATACTCAGTATGTGGCACTATTATGCTTCAGCTTAACAGTTAACTATATAGGATGCTGCAAAATTCCATATCAATATTCTAGGAAAACAATCCTCACATGTAGAGGAACAAAAAGTGCTGTATGAACATAGGTCCAAAAACGCACCTTTTCTGCGCTGAAGTTGGCAATACATGACGTATGGTTGATATTGCGCGGGTAGGATCATGTTGCTGTGGGGCATCATTACAGCAGTACAAAACATGTTCCTATGCCACACACTATGCCACTAACACACAGACAGTAGGAACAACTGTGACACAGCAACATGATCCTGCCAGCGCGCTATCAACCATACGTCATGTATGCCAATTGTAGCACAGAAACGGTGCGTTTTTGGACCTATGTTCATATAACACTTTTTGTTCCTCTACACGTGAGGATTGTTTTTCTAGAATATTGACATGGAATTTTGCAACATCCTGTATAACAATGTAACTACACGGGTCTGATAACATCAGTAGACATTCGATTGTTTCCTATAAATTTATAAGAACGTAACAATTAATGTATGGCAAAACGTTTTACCATAGGCTATACAGATTTTCTTAACACCCCTACACATCGGCATTATACACTTACAAATACTTTTACGGTAAATTTCCAACATAATTTCCAAAATTGTATTACATCCTATGCCTAATTTTTTATTAGACGATTGTTACGAGGCATGAACTTGCTGTGCACAGACGAATCAAAACCACGTTCCAGCCTTTGTGATGTGATCGTTGGCTGCTAATCTCCGAACACTTTTTTTCAGGAGGCAAGGGATTTGGTTCTTGTGTCTTTGCAAACGCGTTTTTTACTTAGATTTCTGAATGACGTGTCCGACAAGCAGCCGTGCAATCAATTTACACATTCTAAAGTCTAGTTTATGCACAAAGCGTATTTGTGAAATTTTTTCGTCACTAAAATAGCTGAAAAATTGTTTACTAGTCCGATATGAATAAAATGCACGCCTGCACAGTAAAAAAAAATGTTGTACATTTACAAGGAAAATCTTATAAACTAATATCAGAACGTAATAAGTCAGGTAATGAAAGTAAGATGTCAGAAACCTTTTAAAGTGGTTACAAATATCGTAAACACATTTGCGAACTAGTAAAATAAACGTTAATGAGCAAAATTTTCGATTTGAAACAAAATAAACCTAGGAGACCCGATAAACTTTACATAACATTACGTAATTTTACAAAAAAAAATTGAAACTAGTTTCCAAATTTTTTTTGTAACACTAAAAAAATTGTTGTAAACTTAACCATATATTAGCTGTAAATATACTAAATTTGTTTGTATATTTAGAGAAATGTTTGTAAATATACAAAGAAGTTTGTAAAAATACAAGTTTTTTGTAAATTTTACAAAAATTCTTTGTAGTGTCACCAAAACTTTTTTGGAAACTGGTTTCCAAATAAACTTTTTGTAAAAGAAAAAAATTTTTACTGTGTGTGGTTTGTACTCTATTAGGTTACATAATAGACTGTTTCATCACGAAATGTGTTCGAATTCATGATATTAATATAGCACAAGAGCTAAATAATCTAAGGCTTTAAAATTGATTAGTAAAATCTGTTATTAATATACTTGCAAATTCCAGAGCTCAAAAACTTGAAAGAGATAAATTGGAATAATGTTTTGCACTTGAGGCCCTACAAAAATAATTCTTAAAATTACGTCAATATTTTTATAATATTTGACATCTTAATAACAATTAGGAGGAGGTTTAAATCAAATTAATGTGATCCTGTAAGCCTATACAAATGTTTCATGGTATTTGTTGACTATGACCTAAAAAAAACTTTTTCGTTATTTATGCGTTGGAAAATTTAGAAAACATAACCTACAATAAAACGTTCAATACGTTATGATCTGGAACTAGTTTCTACTTTCCAGCGTGAGACTTTACACAAATATTAGAGAATTTTCATAAACACGTTTCACACAATTTTGGCACAGCTGACAGTACCTATACAACGTGATAGCCACTTGGGTAGCAACCCATATAACACGAAAATACCTATGCAGCATACATATCAAGCCTGACCATAGCCTCTAGCTGATATTTGCAGAAGCTCTGGACACCACTCGCACGGAAAAAGAAAATTTGTTGCAGCTACAAAATATTTTGTGGGAATTTGCCCTGCCAAATTTATTTTGTGGTCACCAAAAAAAACATTTTGTCAACACTACTAAAATATTACGTCCACTACAAAATTATTTATTATTACTACAAAATAATTTTGCAGGGAAGACTCTCTACAAAATGTTTCTTTCAATGCGGAGGTGTGGGCAGGCGACCGCCTTAATATACAGATGTTGCGTCAGTGATTAACAAGAAAAATCCTCACATCTGGAAGAGCAAAAATTATTGCATGGACGATGATCCAAAAATGCACCGTTTCTGCACGATAGTTCGCAGTACATGACGTTTAGTTAAGGATCTGAAAAATTCGCGTTTTATTTTAGGAAAATCTAGATTTCAATTATATCAATGTTATTGTCTCTTTCGCCATTGGTTCTTGACTTATTTGACACCTCCTGGGGAGGGCTGAGCCAATAATAAATAATCAAGTAAATGAAAACCCAATCTTGTCGAGTCAATGTGTCAACGAGCAGCCAATGAAAGGATGTTGTTTGCTTGAATAGACAGATATTTTTAGAGGCTAGCCTACATGTCAGTGAACCCGCGAATTTTTCCAGTCGCTATAGATGAAACATTGTTTTTAATTAGATGGTAGGCATTGCGCCATATTTAGAGTCCCGGGAAATTCGCGCATTCATTTGACAAAGGTTAGAATTCAAACAATTGGTTCGCTGTCCACGAAACTCTTCCTTGAGAACTGTGAACCAATAGCAGGCCTGCATGAAAACACTCACTGACTGCCGCGCTGCCTTGTCACATGTACAACAGTCCACTCACTGGAGCAGCAGACAATGTACAAGTAACTGAGGACATAGTGTACACAGGACTGTGGAGTCCAGCCGGCTGGTCGTTGAACCCGCAACGTTTCCAGGATTCTACATATTGCATTCTACGTTGACATGATCCACCCAGTGCACTATGCACAGCAGGACATGTACTGTGGGCTGTGTACAAACAGTGCATTTTCAGATGCATATTCATATATGATATTGTATGTTCCTCTAAATGAGAAAATTGTTTGCCCAAAATATTGACAAGCAATTATGCAACAACCAGTAGATCCGTCCTTCCTTGATTCCTGTTTATCAGAGACAGTGGTCTCGTCTCTATTGACCGAAGTGTCAACAAGATATTTAAAGTTACCAACCGTGTTATCCGTTTATTAAACTAACTCGCCAGTCTATAGGTCCACTCAAAACTATTTTTATGGACAAAATAACCTAAATATCAATAGATGAAAGCCTCGTAATGGAAAGCTCTTTTAAGGAGGTAAAAGCCGCTAGCCCAACGCAAATATCAGCATGATGCATAAATAAGATCATGCTGATTAGTTCTTATTTCAGCAATGGTGCAAATATGTTTAAAAAAAAATTATTGTACATAGTACTTTGAAAAAATTCGAGACTGTGAGCAGTCATACAATGAAGAAATGGGCTTTGGTGTTTTTTAAAATAATATACAGTTTACCTGCAAAAATATTTGAATGATTTTTGCTTATTTTCATAACAAAATTTATGATAATTAGGGAGTAAAAAACTGTGATTTGTAGCTAATCGTTATTGTTAATAGCCACTTGCTTAATATATATATATGTTTATTTATTTATACATATATATATATATATGTGTGTGTGTGTGTGTGTGTGTGTGTGTATAATTTAAAATGCTGTAGAACTACAAGACGGATCTAATATCAAGCATTGAGGACGAACCTACGGCAAACTATTCTTACTTAACATTTTATCTATGAAATGATGCATAACTTGAAAAAAGTACGACTGTGAGTCGCGTAACATGCTTACCGACACGATTCTGTGGTATCACTTTATTTGGTCTGACTTGCGTTTTCTCTGAAAAATAACATCAACTCACCTATCCTCGTATTCTGAGTCACATAACCATCCAGAAGGGCTTTCTGAATTGAAACGGTTGGCGTATCACTGAAAATGGTACGTTTAATTAATTAAATTTCTCACAGGTTAACGCGTTTTGCCGTAATGATAACCAAAATATTCTTGTATAATGGAAAACTTTTATACGTGCCGTTATACGCTTAGTATGGTCTAAATGATTAAATAAATCATAACAGCAATGAAGTCGTACAACCTTGCAAATAAGACGAGTAGGCTACAATCGCAATTACGTTTAGCTGAGTGAATGATTTCTAGTCTTCACCGTTTCGATGGCTGATTAGCCTCCCGTTTCCTGTCTGTCCCACGCTGTAAAACATTACCTGAACAGTAATGGAAGTAATGATCTCATATACAGTATGGAACACTTGCCGTAATTCGACTTATAACTCCCACCAAGGCGATTCAGGTTCGATTCCCGGCAGGGTCGTTCCGCAGGTTTTGGCGTGTGGGAACCGTGCTGGACTATGCCGCTGATGGGCGGGTTTCCTCGGGGATCTCCCGTTTATACATCCCCTTTATTCCAGCGCTGCTACATGCTACATGCTCACATCATGTTTCACCCCTCGTAAGCACTAAGGTAAATGTACTTAACGTCTCGTCTACAGCGAGGTCGTTAGAGACTGTGACACAACTTGGAGTCTCAGCCTGAAGAAGGGAATAGATCGCAATTCCCGGAACGTTGTATTTTTCGTTGATATTAACTTGTGTCGTTTTGTCTCTTGTCTTTTCTTTGTAGTCCACTGTTATTTTTCTACTTCTATCTTTTATTAATTGGGCATCGGTTTTTATTTGTGCCTGTCTTTTGTGTCTGGGTGTAGTTGAAATTTGACTGAAATCTGTCTTTAGAATTATTGCTGACAAACATATAAATTTAAAACTAACTGACGGATTTCCTGTGGGATTATTTCTGTTTTTTCTGTGTTTTATCTCTGTTTTTGTGTTTTTTGTACGTTGTCATTCAACACATGTTTGGACAACGAAACATGAGTAGGGATACCTGTTTTTCGCGAAAAAGAACTTTCCCCAATTTGTTTCAGTGACTTACGTGCACATCTGTAAATATGCTTCATGGTTGTTAGCAGCGTGTCTATGGCTGTAATATGACTGAGTCAATTACAATAACGTTCCAGCAACACCACACGTCTGTGATTTTCCGGTAGAATCCCAAGGCTCGTGAGGGTTAAAACATCCAATCACTGACCGTGTAGCAGAACTGCAAATGTGCACATATGGCACCGAAACAAGGTGGGGCAATATTCTTTTCGCTAAAAACCAGGGCCCCTAAACATATGCAATGGCGTATGTCCACAAACCAATAAATTCTTACACAACTTGGACAGGAATTTGGAGAGGATTCGGCCATGGTATTTGTTAAGGAACCGTCCCAGCATTCGTCTGGAGCGATTTCAGGAAACAATTGAGAACCGAAATCAGGATGTCCGGAGCCGGTGAACGAACCCGCGTCCTCCCATGTGCGAGTCTAACATGTTATCGTTACGTCACCTGGCTCGGTACCCAGCGCTAAGGATCTAGATATTGAGTGATAACCAACATCTCTTCACTGTTTCACTTAAGTTTTTAAAATATGGTCTGGTACTATCAGCACGAATTGAACTGTTCCTTAAAAATGTATAAGAAGTCTACAATTGATGGATGAGAACGATATGGTAAGTTTACAGATGATATTAACAGTGTAACCAACGGTTCCAATGACTTCGCTATCTGATGATATGTCGAGTTCTACTTCTTTTCCTTCTCTGTTCCAATAACATGGTCATAGTAAGAGCTCTTAGCGTGACCAAGCAAACGTCATAGTCAGAAATGAAGTTGGACTGTTAAAAGGTTGGCGAAACTCACATGTTAATTGATTTTCTCGCACGTTAAACGGTTGCTGACAGTTTCTTCCTGGCAGCTTAACGCGTAATTTTACTACTGCGTAAACTAGTACGATAATTACCGGCATACGTTTACAACCAGTTATACATCAGTGCTCTGTACCCATAGCAAATGTAAAATAAGACTCTTAACTTGCACCGGAATCCAATTCGTGCGGCTTCAATATTCTGCAGCGATTAAGACAAAGCATTTATGCCGCAGGAGGAATGCGATTCTATCATAAAAAATTTTTGTTCGTCGGGTGCCTAGTGCTGATATCGTTTGTCGCCGGTAGTCACAAAATTTACAGTGCCTTGACGCAATCTTTGATGCTGTACTATGTGAGTCATCTTAACTTGCTTGGCAGGCTGTCTCCTGGGAGCCTACTCTGTAACTTTTCAGTCCCATATACGATCTTTATACAACGACAGTTAGTGGGTAGCTATCTTTACGACGAGAATTCGTATTCTGTAACTAAAAATAGCACCGTGACAGTTTTTCAAAAGCCTCGTGACACTCTGTGTATAAAAGATGGGGTCCAAGGGTGTTGTTACTACACAAAGCTCGAAAATGGCCGACACATTAAAGTTGTGTTCTAGTACCATCTTTTTGGAGCACAAATCCGATTGAAATATTGCTTGAAAGAAGACAGAAACACATTATTTTACTTTCCCTTCAATAATGTAACACGGTTTGTGATTTTCAGGTCTGTGTATATTAACTTTGACTGCCGACGCAAACGACAAATGCAATACAACACACGTGCTCACTGTAAAAAATTTTCTCCGTCGATTTACGGAATTTCCGGTAAAAATTTCTCCGGATACCTACGTGAATTCACGGATACTTAGTCCTTAATCCAACAGAAGTTTCCGTAAAACAGTTTCATCACACATAACTGAGCCATATTTACATGTCTATAATGCTACAATTACATTTCTACAGACTTGCAGATTTACCGGTGATGTTATTAAAATATATTCGTAATATTTACATCTGTCTAACCCATAAATTTTCGATTTTTTCTGTGCAAGTGTCCGCAGCAGACTTACGGACGTATTACGTATGATTCCGTAAAGTACATTTACTATAGACTTTTCCGTATTTTGCGGTGTACACGAGAGTATTTCAAGTGGTACCGAATGCCAGTGGAAGTTTTAGTATGTTATTACGGAGTACTAAACAACAATTGCTAAAAACTTTCACAAACATTAGGTGGCACTGTTAAAAATAATTTCCGTTGTTTTACGGAGAAGTGCTGGTAAAAAATTCTCCAGAAGTGTCCGTTAATTTACGGAAGGCAACTAACTAGCTCCGCTTATGGAAACTCGCATATTGATGTGACTTCTTTAGGAAGCAGACACAATAATGCGTTCAGTTATTTATTTAGTTTCTTCTCGCAGTTTTACTTAAGTTTAATTAATGAAACACAGTTATGTACAACTGTGTTAAAAAAATAATGTTTCCGTTCGTTAAAGAGACGTTTCCGTAAAATTGCCCGGAAATTTACGGAAATTTTTAACAGTGTGCTATCTCTTGGCCGGATATTCTAACATTGTATCATTGTAAAGGGGAACAAATAGGATTTATATAATTTAGAACTAAACTTAAGTAATTCCTAGTTCAAAACACGCTGAGAAAAGTGGGAAAATATAGTTTAGGAAGATGTACGAAGGTTTTCAGAACACATCCTACAGCGTTGCAAGTATATTGAGAATCTTGGTAAAGAAAGGTTGTACCGTCCCCTACTTAGGGGCTACCACATCAATCACTGGTGACGGTAACAAAATTACAAAAACAAGGTAAGGTGGGTGGCGAATCCCTATAGATTTGCAAGGGCGCAAGGGCAAAAGTAATCCTCACTTAAAAGTAAATCAAACTCGTAAATTCAAACACCTCCGTAAAGTAATATCGATCAAACATCAATAGCAGCAAACATAATGACATTAAAGTTCCAATCATGAAAAGGTAAACTGTAGCTACAACTTCAACTTCAAAGAAATATCAAATATCGGGTTCAATCCCAACAGGGATTTATTCAAAATTTAAGATCAAATAACAAAACATCAACATAACTATTCAACATTTTACAAACTCAGATAATCAGCAACACAAGTCAAAATTTTAGAAATGAAACAAATGAAAGTACAGAAATAACATTAAATATTAACTTTATGAATTACTATAAACAGGCATGCAAAAGTACTAGTTAATCTGTCAACCTGAACAATATGACTCAGTGAAGCCCTAAATGAGAGTACTGCAAAGGGTGTAGAGAAAGGCAAAGACAAATATTACAAATATGCTAGCCCTATCCTTATAGGAAACTAACTTTAGCAATAACAAAAACAATGCTGAGTTCCATACCTCAGTAGCGAATGCACAATACGACCACAAGTATGAAAAAACCCTATACTTATAGGTTGTAAACTTCAGGGGGACACACACCCCGAAACACACATACACCACGGGGACACCGCCCCAGAACACACACAGCAGCAAAATCTACCGAGTCTCATACCTCGGTGGTATGCATACAATACCTATCACCCTAACCCATTCCACATTTACGATAGCGAAAGACAAGAGTTACACTTACATTTCACTAGAAGCCGACTGAACACACAGATAAGAAATCCTGGGGTTTAAATACAAATAACGAGGATGAATATAAACCCAGCAATAGTCCGCCCAACATGGCGGAGCAATAGTAACAAATAAAAATTACAATAAAATAATTATCACCAATAAGCCTGAAAATACATAATGAAAACTAAATACAAACTTTATACAACTCGGTGTGTAGAAAATTAATTACAAATTATCTCAATTTGTAAATTTCAGATATTGGCAAGAAAAATAATTATAATAAAACGAAGAACAATTTCTTGATGCACGGCGCCGTTCACTTGAGTGCGCTAGTGTAGCGCGAAGTTAGTTGGACTCTCTGCACCTGTGTCTCTGCTTAGTTCACATCTAGTCTATGGCGAAGAAACGTCATGTTTACATACTGCGTCGTAAAATGTTCCGAACTAATACAAGTGGATTGCTGGAGCACAAGGTACGTAAACGTTTCTATTGACGTGAAACGTTCAAAACGTAGCTGCGGAGAATATACAGACGTAAAAAATAAGTCAATATATTAGTAGCTGGAAATTTGAAGTGTCCAAAAGTCCCGTGCGTCGTAAAAACTTGCCGGTCAAACCGACAAGGTTGGTTCAAGGTGTAAGAGAATATTACTATATGAAGACAGTCATGAGTGACGATCTTTATCAGAAGTGAAGTTAGAGAATGTACCCCCTGGACGCAAATTGGTGAACGGCATACGTAAATAGGTAAGAGAGAATCAACGGTATTTAGGTCAGTTCTTAAGTGGCCACCCTACCTGCGCTTTAAACGCGTTGCAGCGAGTGACGACAATTATTTTTTGAAGAAATTATTTAACGCGCACTGTATTTGTTTATCAACGAAAGAAAACACACACTTCAAACTATATCCATATAGTTTTAGAAATTCGGTATGTTAATTAGAAACACAATTTCGGGCCCTTCAAAATGGCCAAAAATAGCTTTTCCAGACTGCCATATCTGAAAAAAATAACCGGACTCGATAACCACAACTTTACAAGCAAACATTTTAGACTTTGAACTATGCTGCCCACAAATAAAATAATGTGGTCACTGCTTGAAGTCCCATAGGTAAAGGATAATAGTGACGCACTGCACGCCATCTGAGTGGAATGCGCGGAGAGGCGATGATGTACTACATACGCCGGTCAACGGCAACCTTACTGTTCCTGCCTCACACACACAAACGCAGCCTACCTAGGGAGCCCCTTAAGAGGGCGTGGTACATAATTCAATGCTAAAAGCATTCATCTATAACTGTAGGTTTCTTGAAACAAATTTGGGAAAATTAAACAATAACAATCCTAGACAATAGTTTTAGTCAACGCTTTGAACAAAATATTTTCCAGTGTTACGAAGTTCTGAGGCAAAATCTCTGACGCCGGAACCTCGTGCTTTTAACTGCGGCGCAAGAGATCACGCGTAACGAATGAGTCATTCTGGATAAATATTTACTCATAAAGTTGGCGAATACCATTATCTAGGATTGTCATTGAGTATTTTATCCGTATTGGCTTCGAATAAAGCGTAGAAATCAATTGATGTTTTCAGCGCTTATTTATCTACCACGCACTCTTAAGGCGTCCGTCTGCCCAAGTTGGCACGCGGAGTGCAGAGCTTAGTCCGACAAAAATTATCTAATTCGAAAACTAGTCAACGTACGTGAATCATCGGGCTAGGAATAGCACCGAAAGAATGTCACTAGTTAGTATACAGATTTGAGGCCATAATACATACATTCTACTGCTTTTACGATAAAAATTTTTTAAATCCTAAATGAAAGCAGATATCGAAAAACTGTTCCATTGCTTCGTTAAAAACAGTGTATTCTGTGTAATCTATTTTTTCCGCTAGTTATGCAACTAAACAAATTCTAATTAATGAACTAATTAGCCAAATCTAAAAAAAAAAAGGTTCAATCTAGAAAAAATTTGGCTAATTAGTAAACAAAATTCTGCAATACCTTTTTAAATATCTGCTGTAGTTTATGAAGGTTAACCTATAATTCTCTTGCAATGATCCTGCATGACAAATTAATGAAAGATTATATTATTATATATGTCAAGCAGTTTACAAAGAATATGTCCTATGCTTTGTCGAAGAGAAATTTTTTGACTATACAATTAGAATAAATTCTATGGCTCAAGAACTGAAAATACAACAAAATGGTCTAACACTGCCCCTTAAATTGACAGGGTAACACCACTCATAGCAGTTGTCAATGAGAAGACTGCTCGCCAGTTCAAGGGCAAGGGGGAGGTATGGTGAGTGTTCTGTTTTGTTCTCACCTGGTATTACCGTGCGAGGTTGAGCAACATTAAGGACGCAGTCTACCTGTATTTTCATCTCCATATTTTCATTTTTATATTTGTACCAGTTACTTATTTATTTATTTATTTTAGGCACAAAATGTGACTCAATATTCCTCTTATAAAAGTTTTTATCTTGCATGGGTCTTCCGTAATGGCTCGTTAAAACCAAGATTTGCATGTTTCTGTTTTAAGGATGACACTAAAACCAACTCACTTACCAAACTGAAAAAAATTCACAGTGAATAACGATATGATACGCTACAAATTCAGCTATGTTAAACAAGAAAATGAAGTATTTTTGTATTTAATATAAATTACTGAACTTTTCAATTTTTTTATTTTAAATTCCCACATTTTTTTTAATGCAAAAAATATTCTTTGTTTTTATGGGCGTGACATTGTATCCTGCAATGTCTTTAGCCACTGTGAATTTTTTCAGTTTGGTACGGCAGTTGGTTTTCGTTTAGTACTTAAAACGGTAACATTCAAATTTGGACTTTAAAAAGCCATTACGCGAAAACTATGAGAGATAAAAAGTTTCATAAGAGCCAAATTTAGTAACATTTTGGGTCTAAAATAAGAAGAAGAATATCTAGTACAAATAAAAAATAAAATCATAGTGATGAAAATAGCGGTATACCGCGCCCACACGTTCGACTCGCATTCGGGAGGACCCGGGTTCGATCCCCTGTTCCGAACATTCAGTTCTCGGTTTTCCATGGTTTCACTCTACGCGAATGCTGGAACGGTTCGTTAAGGACGGTGGATACGTAAAAATTCAAAAATTTATATTTGCGCCAAAGCCTGTTCATCTTTTACACGTCAGGTAACATATAATTTTCCAAAATAAAAAAATTAGTTCCCATAGTTTTAGCGTAATTACATACGAAAATCACAAAATGGCAGTTGAGGTGTCGCCAAAATGATAAAAAATAATTAAATTGCAGAAACAAAATAATTCATATTGATACCTAATGATGTGAGCTACTGAAAGACATTTTTGCCAACACATAGCGATACATTTTTGTATTTTTTTAAAAATTGATGAAAATTAGTAGAGCCAACATTTTTGCATAACTTTGACTTTTGGCTACTACCGAAATTTTCAACTCTAACTTTTGTCAAACATGTCATAAAATGGATTGATATACTAACTTTCAGTTCCTGTAATTTTGAATCAATCAGTTAATTACTTTTTTATTTTGGCTACACCGCATTGCCCATTTTGTGACTTTGACGAGTGATTATGCAAAAACTATGGTTCTGAGCTGACTCTCAGCTCGTCCTCCTTAAATTGTACTTCTGATATGAACTTAAAATTTAGTTTCGTCTGTGTCTCCGCTCTGCTTGAATTTCGCGCCGTCTACTCGGGTAGTCATGAACGCTAATTCAGGGTGATGTGCCTTTCCCCCCTTTCCCCTCCTTAGCAACCCTCCCTTCTGACCCCACCTGTTTGCCTTT